>PVJI01029976.1:0-14729 GCA_004026765.1 Micronycteris hirsuta | reverse complement strand
GCAGATAAAGCGCTTCTCAGATAAAGTCAAGTTCAAGGAGTTCATCATCACCCAGCCTTTATTTTATGAAATGTTAAAGGGATTTATATAAGACAGGAGGAGGTTAAGAATAGTATAGGAAATGTAGAAGCCAAAGAATTTGTGTGTATGACCCATGGACAAGAACTAAAGAGGGGGGAAGTGGAGGGGTATGTGGGGCAGAGGGGAATAAAGGGGAGGAAATGGGACAACTGTAATAGCTTAATCAATAAAATATATTTTAAAAATCAATACAAATTTAAAAAACAAAAAGAAAGTAAAAATTGGGGAGTGTGATGGTTGGGGGAGGTGCCACAAACAACTTTAGTTAGGCTGCTGAAGGAGGGCTTTCCTGAGGAAGTGACATTTGAGTCAGACCTTTGCCTATAGATGTCCTTGCTGTATGTGTTCTATAATCACAGGAAGTCTGATACCTTATGTGACTCCTTCCACACTTATTTCCCACCTCTATAATCATACACGCTTATATATACATTGTCTCTTTTTTCTACCAAACTACTCAGGCTCCTCTGAGTTGTCTTCCCAACTAAGTGCTGACTTTGGACTTCTATGTCTTACTTTGCATTTTCCAATTTTTTAGCATGAATCCTGCTAAGTCATTTTAGACAGAATCCCTCACCCTTGATATCTGATCATCCTTATAGCTGAGCACATTTCTCATCGTTGCCACCATCCACTGGGGGATATCTTAATACTCTGGACTGCCTTCAGCGAAAGTCCTTCTGTTATTCAGTTTAGCAAACATTGTCACTGTAAGAAATATTCAAATCTGTAGAGAATTTTTATAACATTTTGTTTGAGAGAAACATTTTGTTTGAGACATATGCTGGGAAGCAAGATATCAAATGCTCCACAGAATAAGCGTTTTGCAGGTTCTTTTACGCTTTTGAAATTAAGGAGGAAATATAAAACTACCTAGAAGTGGGAAAAAGCAAGGTGGGGAGTGGATTAAAGAAGAGTTAACAAGATTATGGGCTTCCTTGAGGGTGGCTATGGCTTATTTCAAAGGTGTGTTAACCTATGTGCCCCAAAACAATGGACAGGGCTTGCCTGAGACCAAGTCGAACCTTTTACTAAGAAAATTATGTGCCTGGGGCATGATTACTCATCCTGACCTTCCCATCTAGTGATTTATGATCGATCACCCTGTGAATTCCTTTCTTCATCACACTAAGAATCGCCTTACCCTCTTAGTAGTTTGCATCCCTCAACAAACACCCCACTACCACTACCACCACCGTTGCCCCACTCTGGTTCTTGGCTATAAATTCCCAACCTTTCCTTCTTGGGAACTTGGAGTTGAGCCCAATCTCTCTCCCTCCTGTAAAACCCCATCACAGTAGTCCCTATACCTAGCATGATAGTTCTGAATAAAATCCAACTTACTGTAAAAGGGTGCAGCCAGGGAGCCCCCTAAAGAAGGATTTGTAGTGGGGTCCAGGAAATATTAAAATATGGGATATCCTCACCCCTACAAGTCTGAACTGGGGGATGGGACACATGGAGCAGGGCCTTTGAGAGTTGTTTTGCGTAGCAACAATTTTGCGGCTAACCTTAGGAATGGTCATTTAACATATCTGTAACTTTGGACCAGTTTCATGGATATGTTCAATAGCTGTGGCCATGCTTTGAACCAGGAAGATGGGAGTGACTTCCACCCAGGATGTAACTGGAGGCAACTCCCCCTGGTTACAGAGCCTGCGTAAAAGCTTGGAGATGATTGGCTCCACACCACAGGGCCATGCCTGGACTTACTATGGCAGCCCAGAAAAGCTGGAAAAATGTGGGAATGCTGGCACGTGTAGCCAATTGTGGGAGGAGTCGGAAATGGGGCTACAGAGAAAGATTGGCGCTGGATTTCAACCCAGGCGCAGCAGCCATGATGAGAAGAACCATGCAGCTTTGGCTCTCCCTTTGCCACGCAGCTTAGGAAGCCAGAAAGCAAGATGTAGTGGCAATGCAGAGCTCTCTCTTAGCAATTTGGAAGAATGCAGGAGAGACACCACAGGAAGAAAAGGGGTGAAAGGACTCTTGTTGGTGGGCCAGGAGAAGGTGCCATGGGGGTTTGGATCAAGAACTGGAGATCCTGGTGCACAGCTGATGGTGCTGGGAACTGAAGGAAGCCTACCAGCCAAGCATGGATTACTGGGAAGAACCGGGGGCTACCTGAGCCACAGACTTCTATTTCTTTTCCTGAGATATGATACCCCAGACTGGGCAGAGGGGAAAGGAAGGACTGTGTGAATTTGTGGGTATTCTAAGGATCTTTGGGATTTTAATGAAGACATTAAGTCATTACTCTTAAGTCTGTATAACTTTTGAATAAATAACTCCTTTCCTTTTCACCAATCTCTGACATTGAGAGCTAAAATTCCCTGGTGGTGGGCAAGGTGAACCTAGTACAGGGGGACCCCAGGAGAAGAGGGGGTTCATTCGGTAACATTGTGTGACCCCTTCTCTGGTGGCCAGTCAGGGAAAACCATGAGAGACCATGCGCAGTAGCTTTAAAGTAATACATCTACTTGCACATGTGCAGTAAAAGCCCGCCGAAACTCACCAGGAGGGATCCGCCCTATAAGAATACAATCCCTCCAGCCCACGAGGTCAATCCCTGCTCGGAGTTGGCCTGCTCCCGTGTTCTCTGCTATCACATTGTATGCGGGAAACGTATGCATACGTTTTACGTTGACTGGTAGTGGAGTGCGGGACACGTATAAATACGTGTTTTGTAGACTAGTGGTAGAATGCGGGTAATGGATAAAAACGTTTATTTTTATACTTTTTCATTGCTCTAAAGGGATGCTAACATGCAGATATATGAATTCCAAAGGACAAAATTTGGGTCTCTTTAACACAGACAATGGTGAATTATGTATGTATGTCTGTTTTAATGATCATCATACAAAAAAACACTACTAAAACTTCATTCTTTTTTTACATACGATTAACACAACAAAAAACACTACTAAAACTTCATTCTTCTTTTTTTACAATGAAGTTTAAGAAAGAAAACTTCATTCTTTCTTTTTTTACACACTTTACATACTTTTTTTCAAAATATTTTCAATAAATCGGAATTTTTACATATTTTATTACTTTTATTTCAATTTCCAGTGAGTTTTCCAGTATTTGTCTGTTTAAAATTTAAGAAAGATAATTCAGGATTCATTTTATAGTAAATCACAAAAAGTTTCATTAAAAAATATGTAAAACTAAAGTTATCGTAATTTTACTGAATGTTGCCATTTACACAAAACATTAGCAAAAATGGCCTGCTCCACCTGTTAGCTTGCGATAAAAGCTCCCTGCATACAATATGCTATAATCTCTGTGTGTTCGGTTCCATTCTTTGTCCTGATCACCAAGAACCTGGTTACCTGTGCCCACCTGTGACATTACCACTTTAACAAGTGCCATGAATAGTATTTTTCTTTAACAACACATAATTTCCACAAACACAAGGTTTTGAACTCTTTTATAAAAACAGGATCAAACATTAAGACAGGTTATTAAGCCAGGAGAAGTGGAACAGGGAAACTGAGACAGATAGATAAACAAGCAGTTTGCAGCCATCTAGCAAGTCCTATCTTCCCTAAACTAAGGACACTTAAGAGTAAATGGTTTACACTTCTCAACCAAAGGGTAAATAGCTTAAATCACACTACTCAGGGAGATAGATAACAGAAATCCAGTTAGTGCCATTTCTCAACCACATCTAAGGACAGATGAAGTTAAGAGAATAATTCTCATTTTGCTACATCATCATTAAGATGATGAATATTCTATTAAGATCCTCCCCTAAGAGCTCCCCTAAACTCCCAGCACTTAAATCCCCTCAAAACAAAGTTCTCAGCATGCTCCCCCCACCACTGCCCCCAGGAGCATACCTGTGCCTTTTTCTTCTCCCTACCCATTTTCCCCCCACCATTTTTCCTCCCACAGGCATGCATCTCCTAACCCTAAGGGACCCCACAAGATTTGGCAGCCAGGGAGCAAAGGGCAGCAGCAGCTAACCTCCGACCCAGTGAGCCAACGCAGCCCCACCGGGCTCTCCTGTTTCTTCCTAAGCTCTTCTTTGTTTCACTGTCCTCAGATTTAATGAACATCCTCTAAAAGTCACCTGGACTTGTGTTGTGAAATTTTTCCTGCATGAAGTCAAGAATGCACACACCATCTGCTGGCCGTAAACAAACCCACTCAGGGTCAGGTGCCCTGTCCAGTAACATTTTCATTTCTATAGAATTAGCACCTAGGAGTGTTATGGGAGGAACTTGGCTCTTCTTGCCAACGCAGTAAAGACTTACAGAACAGCAAGTCTATTAGTGTTTAAGCAGGGTTGATTAGTGATATGTTCTCATGGAAGAGAATGGGCCTTGCTGAGGTGGGTTGGTAGGCTTAGGTTCACAGCATGGCAAGGTAAGGGCAGCAAGGGGCAAGGGCAAGGGTGGCAAGAGCTTCAGGTCCTTTGTTCTGAGGGCTTATATATATATAGTTGGTGGGATGGGGGTGAAGAAGTTTTTAAATATATTTTTTAAAGATTTTATTTATTTTTAGAGAGGGGAAGAGAAAAAGAGGAGAGAAACATGGATGTGTGAGAGATATATCGATCAGTTGCCTTTCACAAGCCCTCAACCAGGGACCTGGCCCCAGGCATGTGCCCTGACTTGGAATCGAACTAGCGACTATTAGGTTTGCAGGCTGGCACCCAATCCACTGAGCCACACCAGCCAGGGCAAGAAGTTACATATATATTTTTTTTTATTTTAAATTTTTTTAAATTTACTTTATTGTTCTTCAATTACAGTATTTGTTACATATTGATTGACAGTTAATTACAGGTGGTGCCAATTTCCCTGGGGGATGTGACTACCCAAACTTAGGTATGTGTGGGGGTCTGTTAGCCCAAATCCGTATCTTGCTCCAGACTCCATTTGTTCATCTTGTTGTGAAACAGATATGTGACAGTGTCACAGGGGGCACAGGTTCTTGGTGATGGTGGACAAAGAATTGAACCAAACACACAGAGAGTTTATAGCAGAAAGAGAGAGAGCAGATTTATTAAGCGATAGTACACAGAACGTGGGAATGGGCCAACTCTGAGCAGAGAGTGACCTCAGGGGCTGGAGGGATTCTATTCTTATGGCGAGGATTATTTCCTCGATAGTTTTAGCGGGGTTTTACTGTGCATGTACAAGTAGTTATATTACTTTAAAGCTACTGCACATGTGGTCTCCTATGATTTTCCTTGATTGGCAAGCAGGGGAGGGGGGTCCAACAATATTAATTTATTATAATGTTATTATAATGAAGCGAGGTCGTGTAGCATCTTCTGTGCAGGTGCATTCATGAGTCACCGTGGTTCAGCACTTTTTTAGAAAGCGGGAACAACCGGTCTCAGAACAGGGTCTCTGTCCTGTATCCATGTCCTTTGTATTAGCCCTGGGGCACCTCTGGAGTTTCCTCCTCCTGACTATCTCCTGCCTCAACCTGAGGCAGTTCATTGAAGTTCGAACAGCTACCCAGAATTATTTATGGGCTTCCTGTAAGCATTAGGGACTCCCTCATAAAACAGATAGTAACAAGAGATAGGCAGTTAACCAAAGTTGTTTTATAGACTCCTTCTTTTGGGCACTGTAGGCCCTTTCGAGCCTTCCAGGCCTTGAGATGAAAGCACAGTTTCAAGGCCTTCTTTCCCAGAGACTGGAAACAGAATTTCAAGGAGTGCACTCCTCACATGTTAGCACGATGCTTCCCGTGGTGTTGGAACACCTGGCAATACTATCGGACCAGGCTCAGGGCTGCTGGGTTAATGGGTGAGACATGTTTCCCTCCTTCTCCCTGCCTTGGTTTACTATCTATCTATCTTACCTAATAGGAGTAGCTGACTGGCTTTAGAATCCTGGCTGTCAGCACCCTGAGAACCTAATGGGGGAGGGTATCAGTGTGTGTATCAGACCAAACATTTAGCTTTCCTCCTGTCAGGGAGCAGCAGTGGCCTGGCCCCATGGGATAGGAGAAGCCTGGGTTCCTACATGCTTTAATTAGTGTTTCAACCAATCCTGCTGCTTTCGGCTTTCCGACACCCACTTCAGAGAAACTCAGAGCCGCAGTTAAGGCCTCTTCCCCAGGTTCTGAGTGAAAATAGGCTTCATTTGAAAATCTGCAGCCTCGGATTTCAGCTTTCTCTGAGTGAGGAACCTTGTATTCATCTGCTTTTCACCTTTTAAAATTTTTGTTGACATCTCTCATTTGTTATATTTTCCGCAATGCTCACTATTTTTCTGGGATAGCACTTGTTCTACTCCTTTCTAGATGTGTTAGTAGCATGCGTCAACATACGAGACATCCAAGCAGGATGGTGGCCACTTAGCGGAAGTCGGAATCCACTAAGGAGTATGTAACAAACCACCTGTCGAATCAACTAGCCCTGCAAAAGGATGGTGCTGGAGCGTCGGGCATGGGCCTGGCTGTCGCCAGCAGTGGGTGGCGCTCCAGCAGGGGACAGAAGTGAGGCCCGGGGTTGGGTGGGGGGAGTTGGGGCTCTCCCCACCTCGCGGTCCAAGTTTGGGGGGAAGACCCAGGTCCTGACTCTCACCCAAGTCGCGTGGTCCCAAAAAGAGACGCCAAATGGCTACCCCGCCTGGGTTTAAATCCCAGAGCCAATCTTTCTCTGCAGCCTCAATTCCGGCTCCTCCCACAATTGGCCACAGCTGCCAGCATCCAGGGCAGGTGTGGCCCTGTGGTGTGGAGCCAATTATCTCCAAGCTCTTCTGGACCCCATTACAAATCCCTCTTTGGGGGCTCCCCTCTTGGCTGCACCCTGTTACACTACTACTACTATTATCCTTATCCAAGGACATTTTTTTATGGCTTTTAGAGAGACATGAAGGGAGGGATAGAAACGTCGATGTGCCAGAGAAGTATCAACTGGTTGACTCCCATATGCATCCGGACCAGGAATAGAACCTAGGTATGTGCCCTGACTGGGAATTGAGCCCACAACATTTAGATTATGGGACATTCTCCAACCAACTGAGCCATACCAGACAGGGCTTAAAGAGAGAATCTTAAAGGCAGCAAAAGAGAAATAGTTACCTACAAGAGAGCTCCCATAAAGCTGTCAGCTGATTTCTCAACAGGAACATTATAAGCCAAAAGGGATTGGCATGAAGTATTCAAAGTAATGAAAAGCAAGGACCTGCAACCAAGACTACTCTATCTATCAAGACTATCGTTTAAAACTGAATGCAAAATAAAGAGCTCCCCAGACCAAGAAAAAAAAAAAAGGCTATAGGAATTTATTACCACCAAACCAGCATTGTAAGAAATGTTAAAGGAACTGCTTTAAGGAGAAGAAGAAATAGAGGGAGGGGGGGCAGATATAGATATAAAGGGAAAATGGCATTAAATAAGTACCTATCAATAATAACCTTAAATGTAAATGGATTAAATACTCCAACCAAAAGACATACGGGAGCTGAATGGATAAGAAAACATAACCTGTAAATATGCTGTCTACAAGAGACCCACCTTAGAACAAAGGATACACATAGGCTGAAAGTGAAGAAATGGAAAAAAATATCCCATGCAAATGGAAACAAAAACAGCTGGAGTAGAAATACTTATGTTTGACAAAATAGACTTCAAAATAAAGGCTGTAACAAGAGATAAAGAATGACACTATATAATACTAAAGGGATGGATCCAACAAGAGGATATAGCCCTTGTAAACATATTTGCACCTAATATTGGAGCACATGAGTATATAAAAAAAACTCTTGGTGGACTTTAGGGGAGAGATTAACAGCAAAACAGTCATATTAGGGGATTTTAACACCCAACTATCATCACTGGGTAGATCTTCCAGACTAAAAATCAACAAGGAACAATGACCTTAAACAACACACTAGATTAGGTGAATTTAATTGATATTTACAGGACATTTCATCCAAAAGCAGCAAAATATACATTCTTCTCAAGTGTACATGGAACATTCTCAAAGGTAGACCACATGTTAGGACACAAAATAAGTCTTAACAAATTCAAAAAGATTAAAATCATATCAAGCATCTTCTCAGCTCAAAATGGCATGAACTAGAAATCAACCTCAATAAAAAAAACCCTGAAAAACATTCAAACACACAGAGGCTAAATAATATGTTATTAAACAATGAATGCGTTACCAATGAGATCAAGAAATAAATGAATTACCTGGAAACAAATTAAATGAATACACAGCAACCCAAAATCTAAGGGACACATCAAAAGCAGTCCCAAGAGGAAAGTTCATAGCATTACAGGCCTACCTCAAGAAGCAAGAAAAGTCTCCAATAAACAATTTAACCCTACTCCTAGAAGAATTAGAGAAAGAACAAGAAAATCCCAGAGTAAGCAGAAGGAAGAAAATGATAAAGATCAGAGTGGAAATAAATGACATAGAGTCTAAAAAAATACAAAAGATCAATGGAACAAAGAGTTGGTCCTTTCAAAAGATAAACAAGATTGATGAACCTTTAGCCACATTCATCAAGAAACAAAGAGAGAGGACACAAATAAATAAAATAAGAAATGAAAGAGGAGAAGTAACAACTGACATTACAGAAATAGGATTGTAAGAAAAATACTATTGCCCTGGCCAGTGTGGCTCCGTTGGTTGGAGCATTGTCCTGTAATCAAAAGGTTGCAGGTTCAATTCCAAGCCAGGGCACATACCTAGGTTTCGAGTTCATCCCTGGTCTGGGTGTGTGCAATCTCTAGTCCTGGTTCAGGCACGTACAATGCCTTGTTGGACACGTACTACTCCCTGTCTGTGTGCATATGGGAGGCAACCGATCAATGCCTCTCTCTCACGTCAATGTTTCTCTCCCTCCTCTCTCCATCCCTCTTTCTCTAAAAGCAACGAAAAATGTCCTTGGGTGAGGATTTTTAAAAAAAGAAAGAAAAGAAAAATACTATGAACAACTATATGCCAATGAATTGGACAGTTGGGGAGAAATGGAAAAATTCCTGGAAACATACGATTTTTCCAAAACTGAATCAGAAAGAATCAGAGAACCTGGATGGACCAATAATAACTAATGAAATTGAAGTAGTAGTAGTAATAATAATAATAATAATAATAATAATAATAATAATAATAAACCTCCCAGCAAGAAAAAATCCTGGACAGATTGGCTTCACAGGCAAACTTTACCAAACATTCAAAGTAGAACTAACACCTATCTTCCCTGAACTATTCCATAAAATTCAAGAGGAGGAAAGATTCCCAAGCTCTTTTTACAAGGCCAGCATTATCTTAATTGCAAAATCAGGTAAAGACACTATAAAGAAAGAAAAGGATGCTAATATCCTCAACAGATATTAGCAAACAAAATCCAGCAATACATTAAAAGATCATACACAGTGGTATAACACAAGGAACCATGAGGACATTTTGCTGAGTGAAATCAGGTAGTCACCAAAGGAAAGATACTGCATGTTTCATTTATATGAGGTACCTAGAGTAGTCAAATTTATGGAGATAAAAGGTACAATAGTGGTTGCAGGGGTCTGGTAGGAGGGGAAAATGGAGAGTTTTTTTTCTAACAGGTACAAAGTTTCAGTTAAGGGAGACGAAAAAGTTCTGGAGATGGGTGGACCCACGACTGTCAATATACTTAATGCCACTGAACTGTACACTAAAAAAAATCGTTAAGATAGTAAATTTTATGTTATGTATGTTTTACCAACAAAGGAAAAAGCAAAAATTTCAGTACTTTATAAAATAGAAAATTTAAGTCAAATAATAAATTAGACTAACCCACAAGAATTCAACACATTAAATGATGAAATGGTAAAGAAAATCAATGGAATAAGAAAACAGGGAAAGTATACTCATAATAACTCAGGAATAAAATTCTGCACATATGATTTGGCATGATTACAATAAATCATTACCATACTGACTCCTACATATAACACTCGAGTTTTAGAATTGTGAATCAAGTTTATCTTTTCCAATTTTATAAGATCCTAGAATCTTTTTTATTTATTTTTAAAACATATATAACAGGGTAAAAGCCCAGACCTTGTGGAATAGTTCACATCAGAGCAATTTATTTTGTGATTGTAGGTTGGGTGGTACAGGGATATATACTATGTATTCTCATATTACTCTTCTAAGAATTGGTTAGTCAAAGATAAAATATTTCCTATTTTATTAGGAAATAAAACATGTCAAAATTTGGTGAATCTTGAAGGAGAGATGAGCTTGTAGATAAGTACTTCCTCTGTTCCCTAAACCCCAGCAGCTTCACATGAAACAGAATGGCCAGAGGTCAATGAACTACAACAGGAATCTCTGCCAACAGCACAGGTGAAACACAAAGAAAAATCACAGGTTTGACAACCATGATTACTGAGAAACCCCTGGGCTTTAAAAAATCAGTAAGTTATAAAGAAGCTTAAGTTTCAGTAGCAAACTAAGGGCAGAAGACAACACCCACCCTCAGGGTCGAACAAAGAATGGGAGATTATGATATGAATCAGTGAGTGTTGATGACACCTGTATTTTGGGTAACTTTGGGGACATCTGTTTGAACTTGAATGTCTTTATTTATAAAAAAGTGTTTTGGCAACAGTTACCTCGCTGAGTTTTTGCAAGGATTAAGTGAAAGGCATTTTATATTTTTGTCTCACCAGAAAACTGAACGTAGCCACTTGGTCTTTAAGAGTGTTGATGGTGCTTCAGTTGCACAATTGGGAGAATTAATCTCTACTTCCTTCTACTTAAAACAACTCCTGGGAAAGAGATGCTGGCAAAGAATTGAATCTGTTAATGGTCACTCAAAGTCTCTGCCTTTACTTTATGTTGCTCAAACAATAAATGGTCTAGTGATTTGAATTCTTCTGTAAAAGAAAATAGGAAGAATTTTTGCTTTCTACTAATAATTGAAATGGCGATGGGGAGAGGGGGAGCATTGTGAGAGTGACTAGAATAAACGAGAAGAGAGTGAGAGACCTGAGCAACATGCCCTAAGTGTACACGTGTGTGTGTGTGTGTGTGTGTGTGTGTGTGTGTGTGTGTGTGTGTTTGGGGTAGGTAGGGGGAGGACTGGAAATATAGACAGCAGAATGAAATCCAGCTGTCAGTAATAACCATAAAACATTTCACAATATAAATGCCTTACAGTAAGCTCCATCATCCTGGCTGTATTAGTTGATGAAACAATCTTCACTCCATTGTGCCCACTTTTAGAAAACTTGTGTTGTGTGACTGCCTGAGCAATAACATTCTAGGAGGGATAACTTTTTTTTTTTAAAGATTTTATTTATTTTTAGAGAGAGGGGAAGGGAGGGAGAAAGAGAGGGAGAGAAACAGCAATGTATGGTTGCCTCTCACATGGCCCTCACTGGGGACCTGGCCTGCAACCCAGGCATGTGCCCTGACTGGGAATCGAACCGGGACCCTTTGGTTCCCAGCCCACACTCAATCCACTGAGCTACACCAGCCAGGGCTGGGAGGGATAACTTTTAAGTTTGGTTCATCAGGGTAGAGCAGAGACCAGAACCAGTAAGCAAGTGACAGGTTAGGTTGAGAAAATGAGGGAAAGATATTAGAACAAGAGCTAATGAATGAATGGTAAAGGGAGCAAGAAAAGAAACTCATGGACTCAGACAACAGAATGGTGATTACCAGAGGGAAGGTGGGTTGGGGGCTGGTGGAAGAGAGTAAACGAGGGGTCTGTGGTAATGAAAGGAGACTAGACTTTGGCTTTTTGTTTTTGTTTTTCCTTTTCAAATGCCTTTTTTAAATTATATTTTATTGATTATGCTATTACAGTTGTCCCAATTTTTTCCATTTGCCCCACTCCACCCAGAACCCCTGACTCCCTCAGCAATCCCCACACCATTGTTCATGTCCATGAGTCATGCGGATAAGTTCTTTGGCTACTCCATTTCCTATACTGTATTTTACATCCCCATGGCTATTCTGTAACTACCTATTTGTCCTTCTTAATCTCCTCACCTCTTCACGAATTCTTCCCCTCCCCCTCCCATCTGCCAACCATCAATACCCTCTCCATATCCATTATTCTGTCTCTGTCCTTCTGGTTTTCTTAGTTTGTTTTTTAGATTCAGTTGTTGATAGACATGTATTTATTGCCATTTTATTCATAGTTTTGATCTTCTATTCTTAAATAAGTCTCTTTAACATTTCATATAATAATGGTTTGGTAATAAATGAACTCCTTTAGTTTTTCCTTGCCTGGGAAGCTCTTTATCTGCCCTTCAATTCTAAATAATAGCTATCTTGGCTGTAGGATCCTGCTCTTCATGACTTTGAATAATTCTTGCTAGTCCCTTCTAGTCTGCAAAGTTTCTTTTGAGAAATCAGCTGACAGTCTTTTTTTTTAAGATTTTATTTTTATTATTATTATTTTTAGAGAGAGGAGAAGGGAGGGAGAAAGAGGGGGAGAAACAGCAATGTATGGTTGCCTCTCACATGGCCCTCACTGGGGACCTGGCCTGCAACCCAGGCATGTGCTCTGACTGGGAATCGAACCAGGACCCTTTGGTTCCCAGCCTGCGCTCAGTCCACTGAGCTACACCAGCCAGGGCTCAGCTGACAGTTTTAATAGAAATTTCCATGTAGGTAACTAACTCCTTTTCTCTTGCTGCTTTTAAGATTCTCTCTTCAAATTAACCTTTGGCATTTTATTTTTAAGTATATTTTATTTATTATGCTATTACAGTTTTCCCAAAATTTTTCTCCTCTTTATCCTTCCTCTACAGTGTACCCCCTACTCTCCAGCTTCCCCCTCTTAGTTCGTGTCCATGGGTTGTACATATAAGTTCTTTGAATTTGTTTTCTATATCATTCTTAACCTCTTCCTGTCTATTTTATGCCTACCAATTATGCTTCTTATTCCCTGTACCTTTCTCCCTCCATTCTCCCCCTCCCCCTCCCCACTGAAAACCCTCCATGTGATCTCAATTTCTCAGGTTCTGTTCCTGTTCTTGTTGTTTCCTTAGTTTTTGTTTTTTATCTTCAGTTGTTGATAGTTACAAGTTTGTTATCATTTTACTGTTCATAGTTTTTGATCTTCTTCTCTTTCTTAGACAAGTCCCTTTAACTTTTCATATAATGAGGGCTTGGTAATGATGAACTCCTTTAACTTGACCTTATCTGGGAAGAACTTTACCTGCCCTTCCATTCTAAGTGATAACTTTGCTGGATAGAGTAATCTTGGATATAGATCCTTGCCTTTCACAACTTTGAATACTTTTTTCCAGCCCCTTCTTGCCTGCAAGGTTTCTTTTGAGAAATCAGCTATTAGTCTTATGGGAATCCCTTTGTAGGTACCTCTCTCCTTTTCTCTTGCTGCTTTTAAGATTTTCTCCTTATCTTTCATCTTGGATAACTTAATGATGATGTGCCTTGGTGTGTGCTTCCTTGGGTTCAATTTCTTTGGGCTTCCTGGACTTTCTGGAAGTCTATTTCCTTTGCTAGATTGGGGATGTTTTCCTTCGCTATTTGTTCAAATAAGTTTTCAAATTCTTGCTCTTGTTCTTCTCCTTCTGGCACCCCTATGATTCTG
Source organism: Micronycteris hirsuta (assembly GCA_004026765.1). Lineage (NCBI taxonomy): Eukaryota > Metazoa > Chordata > Mammalia > Chiroptera > Phyllostomidae > Micronycteris > Micronycteris hirsuta. Next base: position 1,110 of record PVJI01029976.1, on the reverse strand, counting down.
ATGTTAGAGTGCTTATCCTAAGCCTCTCCTCATTTTTTTTGTATTCTTGTTCCTTTATTCTGTTCTGGTTGTATGTTTATTTATTCTTTCTGTTCCAAATTGTTTATTTGAGTCCCCATTTCCTCCTTGTCACTGTTGGTTCCCTGTATATTTTCCTTTATTTCACTTTGCATAGCCTTTACTTCTTCCTCTATTTTGTATCCATACTCAATCATTTCTGTGAGCATCCTGATTACCAGTGTTTTGAACTCTGCATCTGATAGGTTGACTATCTCCTCATTATTTAGCTCTTTTTCTGAAGTTTTGATCTATTTCATTTGGGCCATATTTCTTCGTCTTGGCACACCTGTTATGTTGCAAGGGGGCAGGGCCTTAGGAATTTGCCAAGGCAAGGCAACCCTCTTGGCTGTGTTGTGGTGCGATCTGTGGGAGAGGGGCCAGAGAGGGAACAATGTCACTCGCCTGCTCCGCTCTAGCCCCACTTCCAAAGAACTCTCATATGTGAGACTGGGAGTTTCTCCTGCCATTAAACTTTGGCATTTTAATTATGATGTGTCTTGGTGTGGGACTCTTTACATCCATCTTTTTTTTTTAGATTTTATTTACTTATTTTTAGAGAGAGGAGAAGGGAGGGAGAAAGAGCAATGTATGGTTGCCTCTCACATGGCCCTCACTTGGGGACATGGCCTGCAACCCAGGCATGTGCCCTGACTGGGAATCGAACCGGGACCTTTTAGTTCCTAGCCCACACTCAATCCACTGAGCTATACCAGCTGGGCTCTTTGCATCCATCTTGTTTAAGACTCACTGTGCTTCCTGGACTTGCATATGTATTTCCTTCATCAAATTAGGGAAGTTTTCTTTTATTATTTTTTCAAATATATTTCCAATTTCTTGCTCTTTCTGTTCCCCTTCTGACACCCCTATCATGTGAATGTCAGAACACTTGAAATTGTTCCAGAGGCTACTTACACTATCCTTGTTTTCCAGGAATTCTTTGTTTTCCTGTTCTGATTGCTTGATTTTTGCTTCCTTATCATTGATTTTTGTTCCAAATCATTGATTTGATTCTCGGCTTTATCCACTCTACTGGTGTTTCCCTGTAAACTA
>PVJI01029975.1:0-14679 GCA_004026765.1 Micronycteris hirsuta | reverse complement strand
CACCTGCTCAGGGGGCTGTGGGAGAGGCAGAGAGACACTTGGCGATGTCTGGGGCAATCTGGGGAGGCTTCCTGGGGGAAGTGGCTGCTGGATGTTCACCGGCTTAGTGCTGGGGATATAATGGTAGACAGATGGCATGCACACTGCCCATGCCCAGGAGGGGGCTCACAGTCTGTTGGAGACCAGTAAGGAGGGAGGGCCCTCCACCCAGACGGGCAAATGTGGTCAAGGGAGGCCCCAACTCAGCCGGGGTGGGTCAGAGGTCACAACAGGCTTCCGGGGAGATCCTGTCTCCGTCGAGCCCTGAAAGGTGAGTAGAGGCTGGCCAGGTGAAGGAGGTGGGGGTGGGAAGGGTGGAAGAAGTCTGTAGTCCAAAGGGACAGAATGTGCAAAAGTCAGTGCGGCTGGGGGCATCGGCAGGGCCCCCTTGGCTGCGTGGAGGGGCTGGGCTCACCTGGAGAGTGACCTGTGGCGGGTTCTACAGGGCGGGGCGAAAGGAGGGTGCAGTTGTTGTGTGGACAATAACACCATCATGAATAAGTAATAATGCAGCGCAAACGCTGTGCTTCGTGTGCTCACAGCTGTGGACCTGCTTCGGCCTCACCCTGTTTTTCCAAAGGCGGCTCTTGCACTCCCTCCCATCCCTCTTGCTCTTCCTTCAATGTGACCTTGACGTTCCTCCCACCCAGAGCCGGAATCCGTGTCCCTCTCCCTGGAACCTGGGTGGAGTTGTGTGTATGGGGCTCTGTGACCTCTGAGGTAAAGTCATAAAAATGACGCTTGTCTTGCCGTCCCGGAGATTCACTCCTTGAACCCGAATTCCACGCGGCCAGGGAGCCCACACCACACTAGTCCACTTGGCGAGACCACGGGTGGGTGTCCCCACCCACAGTCCTGCCGAGGCCGCGCTGATGGCCAGACGTGGGAGGAAGGCCGTTCTGGTTGCCCACAGCCCCACACCCCGAGCCATCCAGCCATCCCTGACGTGCCCTGCCTGATCCTGACCCACAGACTCCGAGCATGTCAGGGGGTGGTTTGAGCGCGCTGCGTTGTGGGTCATGTGGTGCTCATTGCTAGGAACAGGCACAGCTGGCAAGCCATCAAAGGACAAACTCGGGGGTTGAGGGGGGCGACAGGGAGGGAGGGAGGCTTTGGGAATCTCAGCAAGTCTGTGGGGGGCAGAGTGGGTCGAGAGGGTGAGACTGGACATGGTGGGGTGGGGTCTCTTCATGACATAAAGGGAATTTGAAATCCCAGCACCGAGGCTACGTCTTCCCAACCCTCAGCAGCACGGGACCCCCGTCACATTGTGCCCAGTGACCATTGGCCTCTGCCCACCCACTCCTGGCAACCGAATGCCTGCACCTCACCAGGCTGCCCCTTCCTCTGTCCCTTGGCTCTGAGTGCCACAACTCTGGTGCTGTTCTGGGTCCAGCTGAAGTCTGCTTTCCTGCAGCGTCCCTGTGCTAGACACCGTCCCGTCCTCAGAATCCCCGTACAGCCCCTCTCTCCCGGGCGGCCCTTCCAGGGTGTGATGATGCTGACCCGCCAGTCCAGTCTTCTGCAAAATTAGCAGCTCCAGTTGAGTCAGCTGCTCCTCAGGTGGTTTTGACTGCAGACCAGGGTTCAAGTCCAGGCTCAGGCTCTTCTAGCTGAGTGGCTTGGGCTCACCTCTCTGGGCCTCCGTGTCCTCTCTGAGGACAGGGACACAGCGGCGGCCCCCTCCTGTCGCTGTTGTGAGGGGGACACAGGTGAATGTGTGCGGGGCGGTCAGCACAGGGCAGGGGCTCCGTCAGTGTCAGCTCGGGCAGGGAAGCCACACCCTCATCTTGCTGCCTCTCGTGATGGTGGTGGAAGGCCAAGGAGAGAAAAGGCAGGAAAACGCTGCACGAACCGGGAGCTGCTGGCGGGGCATTGCTGGCGCCCTCGGTGTTATTTTGAAACTACTCAGCCATGGCCTAACCTGCTCCTGGGGACTGGGCAGTGGCGCAGGGGCTGAGGGCCATCCACCAGGGACTCTGGGAGGGCATTGTGCACTGGAGTCAAAGGTGGCTCTGTTCCCAGCTGTCATCCTCTCTCCCCCGCCTGGCTCCGGGCCAAGTCACCTGCAGCCATGAAGGCTGTGACCGGGCCACCCCCACGCCCGCCATTCCCCCCTCAGTGTAAGGTCATGGTCAAGGGCAGGGGCTTTCTGAAAGGGCCTAGGGCGATGGTGGGAGGAGGGTTCCCAGATCCCCAGTTTGCCCTAGACCCCAAGACCCCGGGGGCCACCTCATGTTGCTGTCTGGGCCCCCCTTGACATTACCTGGGCTGTTCAACCAGCCTGGGCTGTGTGCCGGGAGCTGAGCAGGGAACTGTGCTGGGCTCCCGTTGGCTCGGGCAGCCTGGGCTGCTAGAGCTGGAGGGAAAACAGGGGCTCCTGGGGTCCCCTCGGGAGGGGAAGGACTGGAGGGCGAGGTCCCGGCCCCTTTCCCTGCTTCGACCACAGTGTCTCTGCTTGGATCTGGTTTACATATTAGAGTCCCACATGAGACCTTCAAAGAGCGCTCTGTTCCAGCTCAGCCCTTGAAACTGGTGGGCCGCCTTTCTCACGCTGGCCTTCCCCTCGGCCTGCCCCCACCCCCAGAGGTGCAGCCCCAGGGCACCTCGGGCCCTGAATCACCCGCCTTCAGAGGCCTCTGTGCCCGAGCTATGAGGAAGACACCTTGGCAGCCTCCGCTGGGGCGGCACAAGGAAAGCTCAGAAGGGGCTGCCTCTCAGCCGGTTGTGACCCAGCTGCGCCCCAGGTGTTTGGAGATCACACCCTCTCTGCCCACCCCCTCTCTGCCCCAGCCGAGGGCAGCAGCAGCAACTTTATTCTGTGCCTGCCCTGCAGCAGGCATTGCCAGGGCAGTCCTGTGCTTCATCCTCACTGCCTCCCCAGAAGGCCAGCAGTGTGGGCCGATGGTTCAGCCCAGGGACTCTGGAGCCAGGCGGCCCGGGTTTGAATCCCAGCAATGCCATATACTAGCTGTGTGAACTTGGGCAAGTTACTTAACCTCTCTGTGCCTCAACTCTCCTCCTAAAAATTTAGGATGCTGCTTCCTAGACTCCTGAAAGAGGAGTTAATACACACACAAGGCTTCACACAGCAACGCCTGGCCAAAGGTAAGTGCTACCTGAGGTTAGCGATCGTCATCATTCCCATTTTACAGACGGCGCGGCCGAGGCTCAGAGAGGATGGATAACTCGTCCACAGCACACGGCTGAGTAGGCCAGGTCTGTGTGATTCCAGAATCAGTGACCCATTTTGTTGCCACTTGAAGTAACTCCTTTGTGTCGCCTGAATGCTTTTCTGCAACCGGAAGCAGCCAGGGCCCTGGGGATCGACAAGAGGCAAACATATAAGGAATCCAGCCTGGCCTTCAATCCAGTCACACAGTTTCAGAGGAGACCCCAGAGTTTACTGATCCTGTGCACCGTTCAATATGGTAGCCGGTGAGCCTGTGGCCGCTGAACCCGGGGAAGGCAGCTTCAATTGAGAGGTGCCCTGAGTGTAAAGCACCTGTGCACTTCAAGGACTTGGTACAGGGAATGTAAGATCTCATCAACACTTTTTTACGGTGGCTCCATGGTGAGCTGAGGATAGTCTACTCCTATTGGGTTAAATACCATTTTATTAACATTGACTTCACGTGTTAGTCTTTGCTTTTGTGTGCGGCGACTAGAGCGTTCGTGGGTCACGTGCTATTTCTGGTGGATGGCGCTGATCTAGGCGTTAGGGGCAGACCTGGGAGACGCTGCGGGCTCTGCCCAGACACCCTCCGTCTAGCGACTGTCACCGTAAAAGGCGTTGAGACCTTTCTGCTGGTGGAGGGTCTGGCCTTCCGTTTGTAAAACACGCAACTCCCATGAAGCTCAGTAAAGCAAAGCGCAGCGAGCCCGCGTGCCTGCGGCCGCGTCACTGAGGGGGAAGGTGGGGCTCTGAGCTGCAGTTCGCTCCGCTCGCGGGGTTCTGTGGGCGGGGCGGGGGCTCCTCGGTCTCACTCCAGGGCTCCTCCCAGGGAGGCCCGCTGTCACGGCAAGCGTGGGTGGGGGGTGGGCTGAGCTGGACCGCACGTAAGGAGCCTTCACCGCAAAGACCCCTCCTTGGTGCCACCGTGGCTCTGTTCTGTTCCTCGCCCATTGTCCTTTCCTGCTCGTACCACCCCCACGCCGTGTGCCTCGGCCCAGATTTCTAAGAAGCCCTGTGATCGACCCACTTCAACTATCTTAGACGGAAACCCAGCTCCGCTTTTGAAGAGCCCCGGGGGGTGGAAGCTCTGTCCCGCCTCTTGCTTCTCTCACTTCAGTCTCTGACACTCTCTCATCAGAGTCTTCCTGGTGTCTAACCCACATCCATCATGCTGCAGTGTGGGCCTCTTTCCCCTTGGGCCGGCTCCTGAGGGTTTTCTCAAGAACTGGCTGGGTGGAGGTTCTGTAAACACAGCATGGAACCTGCTGGAGGGGACGAGCCCTTACAGAATCCGGGTCATCTCCGTGCTGGTGGCTGCCAGACACCCCTCTCTCTGAGCATCCTGGAGGAGTTACAGAAAGGGGTGCTCTTGCCTGATGCGCTCCCGAGCCTTCACTCTGGCCTCCCAAAGTGCATCGTCACCCCGCCCCTTCCCACGAGGAAAGGAAGCCACTGTCTGGTCGCCTCGTGGAGACAGCAGTGCGGGGCGCTGATGTTCAGGCCTTCGCTCACAGCACACAGGAAGAGATGCTTCCATCACGCCTTGCCTGCTACACACACCTGAGTCGGAAGTTTTAGGAAACAAGCCTGCCCTCTACGCTTTATTTATTTTTAGAGAGAGGGGAGGGGAGGGAGACAGAGAGGGAGAGAAACAGCAATGTACGGTTGCCTCTCACATGGCCCTCATGGGGACCTGGCCCGCAACCCCGGCATGTGCCCTGACGGGGAATCGAACCGGGACCCTCTGGTTCCCAGCCCGCGCTCAATCCACTGAGCTACACCAGCCAGGGCTACCTTATTCTATTTTTAAAATGCTGTTCATGGTCCCCTAAACTGATTTCACACCCTATTAATGGGTAACGCCCGGCAGGTTGAAAAACACTGGTCTGGCGGACAGATCTCGGCCCTGGAGACGCATCCGTCCATCCGCGCCGTTTCTGCCTGTACAGGGAACATTATCGTCCGGAATCTGCAGGGTGGTGGTGAGGGCTGGGGCTGGAGAAGGGAAAGCCCCTGGCACATGAGACTCAGGTGCGGGCAGTTACGGCTGCACAGACGTGCCCACTTGGAGACTGGGGAGGGCGGGGCTCCCCTCTGGGCTGCGCTGCAGCAGTGCCGAGGATGGATGCCCAGGGTGGGCGCGTTCTTCCACCCACAGGACCCCCAGTGTCCCCACCGGCAGCCATTCCTTCAGGTGAGCACTGCCCTACCCATCTGGGGTCCTTTTTCGTGTGCGTGCATCTTGTAGGAGGGGTGACTCGCGTCCCCAATACTTTGGATAAGTGAGTTTGTCGGTGTCCCCCAGTGCTGACAGACATGAGGGAAGAAAAACGGGGGTTGGGAGAAATGTGTCTGGAATGTGGGTTAAGAAGCTGATGGGAGACCTGGGAGGTCTTTCTGGACACCTGGACATAGCCTCCGGCCTATGCGCCCACCCCACCCCCCAGCCCCAACCTGCCGACGAAACGACACTCTGATCAAGACCACAGACAAGCAGAGTAGTCTTGGATCAGCTCCTCACTCCTCCGAGCCTCGGCTTCCTCATCTGCAATGCTGTGTTTGCACTCCCTATCTCGCTGGGTGGGGGTGTAAAGTTTCAAGGAAACAGTGTCTGGAGTACCCCACACCATTGTCGGCACACGGCAGGGCCCAATGCCTCTCAGGGCCCCCCTCCCAGCCTGTCTCCCTTTCCTACATACCATCTAGAAACCAGACTGTGGGAAAAGATCTGCCCTGTGAGGCAGTGAGTTCCCCATCACTAAGAGTATCCAAAAAAAAAAAAGGTTGGAGAAGCAACAGTGTTGAGACAATCCTGGTTTTGGGCACTAACGAGGCACTGTCTACGAGGTTGTGGAGTGAATAGACACTGGCGGTTCCTGTACTGAGAAGGAGGTTGTTCTAGAACACTGCTGGGACTTGGCTGGCAAGTCAGAATCACCTGGGAGTTTGGAGAGTATGGGTGCCTGGCGCTGGCCCTGTGAGTGCTGACGTCATGGGCCGGAGGCGGGGCCTGGGCACTGGTATTTTTAAAAGCTCTCCAGGTGACCCCAGGTGCAGCCAGGCATGAGAACCAGAGCACTAAGTTCCCTTCCAACTCCAAGATGATAAAATCTTGTTGTAAAGTCATTTACACTTCAGTGTAAATTTAAGTCAAAGTTACTTTGTACACTACATGATGTATATATAGTCAAGGGTTTAATAAATAATTAAAAATATTATTCAGATGTCAGGGACTAGCTGGATTGTCTTTATAAGAAGCAGAAAAGATAAATAAAAATAAAATCTAAAACAAAAAACAAAAAAACACCTGGCTGGTGTAGCTCAGTGGATTGAGTGCGGGCTGGGAACCAAAGAGTCACCAGTTCGATTCCCAGTCAGGGCACATGCCTGGGTTGCAGCCCAGGTCCCAGTGAGGGCCATGTGAGAGGCAACCATACATTGCTCTTTCTTTCCCTCTCTGTCTCCCTCCCTTCCCCTCTCTCTAAAAATAAATAAAAATAAAATATTAAAAAAAAAAGCAGAAAAGTCAGAGACCAGGCGCAGTTCTGCGGCCAGCGAGGCAAGGGTCACAACCCTGCTCCTTGGCATGAGGCACAGGATAAGCCTCCTCCTTCCTGGGGGGCCCCCTGCCTCTCCTCTCCCTTGTGCAGAAAACCACACCTGGAAGGAAACGCACCCAAATAAAACAGCAATTGCCTTGGGAAGGGGTGGCGGCAGGGGGTCCATCGCTCCTGCTCTGTAGTTTCCAAAACCCCCGCGCATGGCTTTGATAATGAAGCAAAACTGCATTATCTCATCAGACTAGGCACAGTCTCTCCGGGTGTCCTCATGTGGCCCTGCCCAGCCCCTCGGGGTTAGCTTAATTTGTTGAGATTCACTGGAACTTATTCCAGGCAAGCTGCCCATGGCTGCCTTGTTCCCTGGTTGGTCTGAGCTCTTCCGGGCTGGGGACATCCATTTTTCCCTGGTTGCCTGCGTGGGGTCCATGCCAGGCACTGGCCCCAAAGAGCCACAGGGGTTTTCCATAAACATCACTATCTGACTGTTGCTCCTGCCTGCTCTCTGCCCTTGCAAACTCTCTCACCACCACCACACGGGTTTGGGCTTGTGTCTCCACTGGGCCCCAAGATCTTCCTCTACTTCATCAATCCTTTTACTCCTTTATCTGTCCACAAACGCAATGCCTGCCCATGCCCTTGAGATTGAGGGTGACCGCCTAGTGTGACCCCCACCAGCTCTTACTGGCCCTCCTCCCTGGTTTCCCGGTTTCCCTTCTCACCTCCTTAGACTGTGCTTCCCAGGAAGATTCAGTGCGCACCTCCCCCTCCGCGGCGGGCCCCCTGTGAAGCCCAGAAGCCAGTCCTTATGTCAAGAAGGCTCTGGCTTGAAGGAATGCCTCATCTGGCCAGGAAGAAAGATGGACGCATGGATAATTTAGCTAAAATGTGTTCAGTGAAAGAATACATCAGGAAAGCAGACGGGGTGGGGGTGGGCAAAGGCAATGCCTGCCGGTGTCTTCAAGGGTGCCTGGGGGAACAGGCTGGGGGTGGGGAGGGAAGAAAGTCTGGGCCAGGGGACCTCAGGGCGGATGGGCTGGTTCTCAGGCCACCTCCTCCCGGGCCATCCCCATCATGCCCACCCCTTCCTCTCCATTCCGCCCCTCGCCTCCTCCCAGAGCTGCGGCCCCAGGTCCCCGGCGCAGGCAGGGTGAGGAGGGGAATTCTCGGCAGCCCACGTGGGTGAGAAGTTGCCAGGCCAGGAAGCCAGGAGCTCAAGTCAGATATGGGGATTATCTGTGCCCCTCAGCGATCCCGGCTGTATTTTATCTCTCCGTCTCTCCTGGCTCCCTTTCAGGGAGCCAATGCGATTATCTCCATTACAGCTCTGGGCGGGACCTCAGCGTCCCACAGAAACAGGCCCCCCTTTCCTTCTCCCCTCGCCTCCCTGGCCACCAGGTTAAGGGAGTGGATCCGGCTCATCCCACGCTGGGCGTGAGGGACAACTCCTCCAGCACGAGGGGACCTGCTTCCCAGGAGTGTGCGTTTGTCTTCTAAAGAAACAAATATAAATGGATCCTTATGCGCTGTTGAGCTCCTGGAAGGCATAGCTGGGGTACTCTGGGCAGAGCTCCGGGGAGGGGCCTGGCAGTGCTGGCTCATAGGACCTGAGTTGGCACAAAGTGGAGAGAGGTCACAGTTCTTTAGCAAGGGGCCTGGGGTGGTGGCCGGCTCTTGGGTCCAGGTGGCCACCTGCTTTGTAAAATCTAATGTTGAGCTGGCTTTTGGCTCACAGCGGGAGGATCTGGGGTTGGCAAGGGAACCCAGGAGTCCTGATTTAAGGGCCACATGGGGTGTCCCGTCCTGAGCAGGTCCGTGGGAAACGAGGTGGCAGGAGGCCCCTGCCCCGGGACCCACCTTGCCTGGCTCCGGTCCCCGAGTTCTCAGCCTAGTGCTGAGCCAGGCCCCGGCTGCCGGGGAGCTGCCTGGGCTGTGGCGGGGAGCTGCAGGGAGGTGTGTGCAGCGGCAGCCACCTAATGAATGGGGCCCAGTGAGCAATGAGAATGGGGGCCCCTTGTCCCAAAGTCGTTGAGAAGTTCAGGATGGCGAGTGGAGAACATTACATGAAGCACAGGCACATGGGAGTGTCAGCCTGCTGGTGAGCTAGGTGGCTTCGGGTCACAGTTCTGGGGGCTGGGCGCGTCGGCAGGGCTGGTGTCTTCGAGGACACTGTGGGAGAGTCGGCTCCACTCCCGGCCCCCAGCTCCCCGGGTTGCCGGCCACCCGCTCTGTGGTCTCCACACCACCTTCCCTCTGAGCGCGTCTGTCTTCGTGGCCAGATTTCCTTTTACAAGAGCATCAGTCATGTTCAATTACGGCCCATCCTACTGACCGCATCTTACTGGATTACCTCTGTAAAGACTGGGTTTCCAGAGAAGGTCATGTTCAGAGATGCTGAGGATTAGGGCGTCAACACATCTTCTGGGGACACCACTCAATGGGAAGGCCTCTGTCGAGTAGGTTCAGCTGGTGGACGTTAACCGGCACTGTGTGTGCCCGGCTCCCTCCTGGGGCAGGTGCAGCTGTGCCGGAGGAACTTCCTGTCCCCACGGAACGCTCTGGCAGGAGGCAGGGTGGCTCCCAGGCCCCGGGCGCCGGCAGGCCTCTGCACTGCCTCAGAGGGCCGGGGGCTCCCCAGTGTGAGTCCGGGGAGAGGAGCGCAGACCTTGACTGCCTCCCGGCTGTGTCACAGTCCAGTTGTCACCGCCTGTGACTACAGCACCCACCCAGGCCCATGTCCTCACCTCAGGCCCTGTGTGGGGCTCAGGGCGGCAGCCATTGCCTGGGAGAGAAAACGGATGGGGCCCCTCTGTCCAAAAGCGGGCCGTGTCCTGCCCGGCCACTCCCTGGCAATGTAACCTCCTCGTCCTCCGTCTCAGTTCCCCACCTGTAACATGGGGTCACCAGGACCCACTGCGGAGATCTGCTGTCACCTCCCCAGACTGTGTGTTTCAGAAGCACCGACAGGGCCAGACCAATGCGAGGACTCGGGGAGCGGCAGCAACCTGAACCCCATGTTCAGGAATTTTGGTGGGAAAGCCAAAATTCCGCCTCCGAGGTGTCTGAGGAGTCACGGGTGCCCCCAACTCTGGACGTGGGGGGCAGGCATGTCTGGGGCGTGACTGACTGGGGAGCAGAGGGCTGGCTCAGAGGCTGGGCAGGGTCCTTGGCACCGGAGGCGGGGGCTGACTTCGGGGCCCCGCCTGGCCCACCCCTGGGGCTCTTGTTTTCTTGGCTCCTGCCAGGGACGGCGTCCTCACTCTTTCCGAGTGATCATCCACTTCCTCCAAGAAAAAGTGCCAGCTACGGTGTTTAGGCTTTTTCCCTCCTACTTTTTTTTCTTTTCCTTTTTCTTTTAATGAGTGTGATGTGATCAGTAGGGACCTGTGAGAGGGAAGCGGCTCCCTTTGCGGGGCAAGGCAGCTCCCCTGCCCTGACTCATCACCCGGCTTTCTGGCCCCCAAGCGTGCACCGTGCCTGTTAGGTCTGTCCTGGGCACCGCCCCTCCCTAGGAGGGCCGTCCCCACCTTCGTGTTTGGGAGGCTGAGTCAACAGTGAAGTCACCCCTTGGCTTGGTTCTCAGACAAGCTCCCTCTTGCCTGGCTGTGTGGTTCCCACTGGCACCCCAGCTCCACCCCAGCCGCCCTGTGGGCCGGGACCCTGGGCAGGCAGCTGGTGAGCAGAGTCAGCCATGGGCCCATTGGCCACCCCTGGATTTGATCTGGTTCTTAACTCAGCCACTGCTGGCTGAGGGCTGACTCGGGGCCAGGCTCCATGAGGTGGGCACCGGGGGAAGGGGCACTCGGATGCCCCCGTGCACTGGGCTGCCTGTGCAAGCCCACATGGGTGCACTGAGCGGGGAGCACCCGACTGCCTTGGAGGTCAGGGAAGGTGATGCTGGAAGTGTCCTCTTAAAGGATGTACTGGAAGTTGCCAGAAAAGGGGAGGGAGCATATCCATCAGTGGGAACAGCATCAATCTGATGGAACAGCCTGTGCAAAGGCCCAGAGACACATTTAGAGTAGCAAGATCAGTTTTTGTGATGAGCTCAGGAGGCGGTGAGGGAGAGGGAGGTGGGGTCTGGGCAGTAGAGGGCTCTCTGCCACACTGAGCAACGCACCTCGGAAGAGCGGGGACCACAGAAGGGTTTGAAACGAGAGAGTGACACAATCCGGTTCGGTTTTTAGGGCAGTGATACTGGTGGCAGGGAGGGGACGATGGACAGAGGGTGGAGACAGGTGGCAGGAAGCCCATTTAGAAGCTGTCACGACGGTCTGGGGGAGGCAGTCTGGGGTCTGGCCCAGTGCAGGACAGGGGACAGAGAGGGACAGACGGGTTTAGAAAGCTCAAGGCCCCGGTCCCTGGAGCAACAGGTGCCAATCTCAGCTGGCAGTGCCCTTTTCTCACTTCTGGCCTCAGTGCCACCTCTCCATGATGTCCCCAATAGATCGTCTCAGCCAACATGTCACCCCTTGCATCTCACGACCCAAAGTGTGGCCAGGGCTACCCTCCTGTCTGCATCTCCTACCTGCCCTGGTGCACCGAGGGGGTGTGAGGCACCCGTGGATAGACAACGGCACAGGCGAGCAGAGGCTTTCCCACACTCTCCCATTTCTGAGCGGTGGGTGGACTCTAGACAGGTCCCCACACCCTGGCCCAGGGCCGTCCCCCTTCACTGCATCCACCCCCTCCCAGGGGTCCTGCTGTTTGCCCAGCAGGGAACAGGCCTCATCCCACGGTGGGACAAAGCACAGGCTTCTGAGTCAGGCGAGGCAGGTCTGGGGTTTCCCACGCCCAGACTGTGTGACCTTGGGCAGGTACCTTGACTGCTCTGTGCTTTAAGTCTCTTTCCTACAAAGTGGGGATATTCTCACTGGGCGGCTGTGAGACCTAAGGGAGGTGGCACAGAGCCTGACTATGTGCGTGTGTATCACAACTGTGAACAAGACCCCCTGCCCCCTGGCCTCCCTACAGTCAGTGGGTGTCCCAGACGGTGTGGAAGTCTCCTGTTTGCGAACCTGCACGGCCATGTCTGCCGGGACAGCCACCAGCCACCTGGGAAGGGAGGAGCTGCATGTCTGGGACTTCTTAAGAAGCGGCTGCGCCAGTGCAGAACGAGTGTCCGGTGACTGGCGGAGTCGGCACTGCCTGTCCCAAAAGGCTCGCCCGGGGCTGTGGCTGGGAGCAGCCGTATCCCTGCGCCAGGCCTTCGGCGCTCCCCGTGACCGCGTGCCCTCTCGGGCCTGGGGGTCGAAGCGGGCACTGGTCTCTGCTTCCGTTTCTTAGCTCTGCCAGCCGCACATGCTTCTCCCAGCCCTGGCTCTAAAGAAGTGAATGAAAATAAACCCACAATATAACCATCAGCAAGAAGCACTTCTTCACGTCTGCCATGGCGGGGCTCCCGGTACCCCGGTGCCCCTTTGTACACAATCCGGAGGAGGGCTTGGGGCCTGTGACGCACCCACCCTCAATAAATACTCCAAAGAAACCGTCAGGCTCATACAATACAGCCCTGTGCGCCCCGAAAAATGATGGCCTAGATCCATGTCCGGTGCCCTGGAGTGAGGGCCACATTATTTTGTTAAATGAGCGAAGTCAATTACTAAACAGTGGGCACAATAGAATTTTATTTTGGCAAAATATACGTAATACGCATAACCAGAAAGAATCTAAAGGGGAACACACCAACACCTTCATGGGCGGGGGCTTTGAGGTGGTTCTCACTTTCTGGCCTGCACCTTTTGGGATCAGCGAGAATGCAGGTTGGCCAGGGGCCGAGGCCTGGTTTTCACAGGAGCTGAGCCAGGCTTTCGCATTTTTAAAAGGTGTTAAAACCAAACAGACACACACGCCACCGAGAACATGCATGACCCGCGAAACCTAAATTATTTAGGCCCTTTACAGAAAAAGTTCACCAACCCTTGGCCTAGAAAAATGATTAACATGAGCATGGATTATTGGGATAATAATAAAAACAGCAACGTTTTTCCTTTGGGGAAGGCAATAAATTTCCCCTTAGCAATCGGAGACATCCAGAGTCATTTCTTTCCGTTCAAGAACTCACCGCCGATGGGTTGGGCACCAGGCTGGACACTTGTCTCCCTCCCCGTCCCTCCCTCCTTCTGTCTCTCATCTCCACGCTTTCCCTGCACGCCTGGTGTGCACCGGTGTCTCACAGTCGATGGGGAGACAGACCCAGGAAAAAGTCACCAGAATGCTGTGGCCTAAGTGCCACAGGCACCTGCGGGTCCTTCAGGGCTGGGGGGCCACAGAGTGGGAGCACTGGCTTTGCTTGGGAGGGTGAAGGGCGCTCCAAGGAGGACTTAGGGTGGCGTCTCCTGCAGTCAGCCGGGGGCCAGAACAGGCCCTTAGAAAGGTGATTCAAAGCACCAGCCACCAAGGCCACAGTCCCCCACGTCGAGGTGACCAGGGGGAGGTTCGGTGACTGAAAAAGGGGCTTGTCTGAGGATTTTAAGAGTTGAATGTCAACACGTGGGAAAAGGAGCAGGACATTGAGCGGAGCTGCGCCGCCGAAGGCTGGGTGACATGGGGCTTGGACAGGCATTTTGGGCAGCAGCAGGCTGTGACGTGGCTGTCGGTGGGGGATGACCTGGAGAGCAGGGCAGTGACTGCCAGGCTGAACAGCTGGGCTGCACTGGGGGGACAGAGCAGAGCCCGCGTGGGGTCCAACAACAGATGCTGAGACGGGCTCCGTGGGCCGGACGGAGCCCGGAGGCTGTTGCAATCACCGCCAGCTCCTGCTCGGCCAGCTCCCTGCAGGCCCACACCCCCTCCCACCCTGTCTCCCATCGACTCTGTCAAACCAGAAAAGGGCATTGGGAAAGGGCTGCGTGGGGCAGGGTGGGAAGATGAGGGACACCCCTTCCTTCCTCTTAGTCACTGGCTCTAACTTTCAGCACATCTTTCACGCCTTAGTCATGCCCGAGGAGCTTAGCACCGAGGGTAAGTGAGGCTGGGAGCCGAGCGGGCTCCCACCTCAGGCTGCCTAGCTGCTGCCCCCTCTCCTGGGTGCTGGGACTTGGAAACAAGCCTCACCACCAGGCCGGGCCCTGCCACGTCCTCATGCCACTGGGACTTCTGTGCACCTCTTAGCTCCTGGGCCAGAACTAGATGCGGTGCCAGGACTCAGGCAGGACACTCCAGGCTTAGAGTCCCAGCTCTGTAGCTGTGGGACTTCAGGTACGTCACCTCGCCACTCTGGACCTCATTTTCCTTCTTCTAGAACAAGATAACGAAATGACCCACCATATAAGGACTGAGTGCTATAATGTAAGGACCGTAAAGCGCACAGCAGACCTGCAATAGACATTCCTCCCATATAAGGAGATGACGTGACACCCAGGCTCTGCCCTCAAGAGGCTGCCCCGGGAGGTGGGGCAGAGCAACTCCCTGAGACAATTAGACACACTAATGGAGCCTAATAACTCTGCACGGCTTTGCCCTGCCCTTGGAGACACAGCTTGCACCTCCATGACTCCTTAAGCTCCTGGCTAACGATGCCCTGGTTGCACGGGACTTCTGGACAGTCCCTCGAACATGCCAGGTCCCATGCAGGGCCTTGGCACAGGTGGCTCTCTCGACCGGCAACACACTGCCTCTTGCCACCTACCTGCCCCCCAACCCACTGAGATCAAATCAGCATCCAGAAGGGTGGTCACGTTGCCGCCCTCAGAGTTTGGAAAGGGAGAGGGCCAACCCAGTTTTTGCAACATCCCGGGGAGACTCTAATCATTCTAAGAGGTGTCAGGAAACTCTCTAGGCAAGATTAAATTTAATTCACTTTAATTAAAAAAGGAGATGACAGCCACCTGGCATTTTGGTGGGTGGAAGGAGGAGAGAGAGTGCCAGGAAGTCAAGTGCCTACTATCTTGGCACCACAGAGGAGGC
>PVJI01029974.1:0-14712 GCA_004026765.1 Micronycteris hirsuta | reverse complement strand
AGTCCTGAAAACTGATTGTTTAAACATGTGGGAAGGGCTGGGAACTTGTGACTGAATGATTAGCGTGCGGGGCCAGGAGAGTGACGGGGGAGGTGTGAACAGAGGAGGGCGCAGTGGGCTCTCCAGGCAGACGACAGGGTCTGAGTCGCTGAAAGCTCAAGATGTCAGCATTGTACTTCCTTGTCTTGAAATGTCAAGACGCAGAGCAGCTGAGCCTTGAAACCATGGTGCTAAGCGACCGACGCCAGTCACAAAACACGGCGTAGTGAGTACGCTGCCGGCTGACATGACACGTCCAGAACTGGTGGGTCTACGGAGACGGGAAGTAGCACAGGGGTGGCCGAGGGCCGGAGGAGTGACTGCGTGTGAGTCTGACGCTGGGGGGAGGGGGGTGAAAATGTCCTAACGGTGGTGGTGGCCGGGTTGCAGCGCTCTGAGTAAAGGCCACTGTACACTTCACATGGGTGAGCAGCACAGCATGTGACTGTAACAGCATGTGAGCTGTTAACAGTGAGGGAGGGAGGGGCTAACGTGCTTCCGTAGCCATTCCCCTTACCTCTCCATGTTTTTGAAGATGTTGCACTGGTCATCTCCAGTGGTCAGCTGGAAGGCCAAGGCTGCGTGGTGGCTCTCCAGCACAGCAAGGTCGTTGTACAGGATGGCCAGCTCGCTCCCAGCGTTGCACAGGAAGGAGTTCGTTCTCCCGGGGTGGTCCACGTCATGGACGGTCGCTGCGATGAGGGCTGCGGCCTCGTCAACTGGGTCTAAAGTTCGCTGAAAACGAGAGAGCTTTTAAAAACTGGGGCCCTGAGCTGAAAGCAAAGACACCTTCTGTATAGTTTTCTTTCTGCCTCACTACTTTAACGTTAGAATATCTCAGATTTCTGAGAAAAGCATATTGTTGAGCAAATCCAGTTTCCCTACCTCTCTACTGTCAAAGTTCTATTTTTGCATGTGTTTTAGGAAACATTACTGGATTCTCAGTCTCACACAAGTTAAGGACTTAACAAAATACGGGGTGTCAACAGAGAGGAGTAAGTGGCTGAATTGTATGATGTGAATTATATCTCAGTAAATGATGTTAAATTTGTTTTAATCTAGCTTTCTGAATATATTTGTATATTATCTACAGAGTAGTTCAAAAGCAATAAATTACATCAAAAATGTGGTCATCCTGGTATGCTGATCCATACTGACACAGACGTTCCTCTCCTGCCACTGATTTTTGTACTGTATGAACTAGTCTGCTCTCGGGACCCTGATTCCTTCTAGGTCTTGGGGATGGTCTTTCTTTAAAAACAAAACAAAGACACTAGAGGGAACAAGGAAGGGGCAACTGCAAGACCCAGTTTTGAGAGGGTTTGCCTTCAGGGTGAGGAAATGACCTGTGGTCAACACAGCCATGTGCTAGGCATGACCTCGTCCCTTCCCAGACTCTGGGGGGACAGGTGGGGGCTCTAAAGTGATGACAGCCAACATTTGGCTGGCTGGACATGTCTCTAGGTTTAGGGTGGGCCCCCCAGAGAAACAGCCCTCTGCTGTCTTGCTGGCTTTCTCCCTGGGTCCCAACTCCTGCTGCTCACACTTCCGTGAAACGGCTGGGCTCACGTCCTGAACGCACGCACTAACCCCCCAGAGCAATGGTTCAGCCTCCTGCCTGATTCTCTGGTGGCCACACCCTTCCTGGGCCAGGCCGCAGGCTTGTGGGGTCGCTCCTGAGCAGTCACACTGCGTGGCAACTTGGTGGGGGCAGAAACAGCCGACACCACTCACCTTTACCCTTTCTCTACAGAGGAAATAGGCAGTGGCATGCAGCACGTCGGCAGAATGTGTAGAATTGTGGTAGGGGTTGGAAGAGTGGTAATTGGCTTCAATAATTTGTAACCACGATCTCAGTGTTGTCTCGGAGCAGTTTAAGAATTCACAGATTCCAAAACGAGCGAAGATTTTGAGACCAAGATAAATTAAAGGCCTATAAAGAAAAACACGCATAGCATTAACACAAAGTAAGAGGCAAAGTGTTTGGAGCCCTGAACAGGGTCAGATCCAATAAGCAAACCCGAGTCCAGCTTCAGAGAGGGCGAGGGCAGCAGAGGGGCGCGGGCCTCTCCGTCACCCTCTCGCTGGGGAGGCAGCATCAAGCTTGGCGGGAGCCCAGTTCCAATTCGGGCCTCAGAGCTCTTGCCTGGTGCTCCCCACTGGCACACAAGGGCTCAGACCCCTACTTGCACTACTGGGTTCATCAAAGTGTTTGTGACCAAGTTAAGCTTGTGCCACCCTGGACCCTATCTTCTCTGGACCTGTGCCATTGGCCAGATGTCCTACCTAAAGATAGGAACAGTTTCTAATGACCACAGAAACTGTGGTCATGACCATTCTCATGCCTGACATGTCACATGTCATGAACTGGTAGAAGGTGACCAACTGGCTACCAAGTCTGATCTGTCCTTTGGCTCGGAAGGTCAAGGAATCTGGCTCTGCTGAGGCAGCGCCCAGAGGTGGTCAGGCTCACAGGACTTGAACTCACCTGCCTTGGCCCGGCCCACGTGAATGCCGTCACCTGTGTGGGGAGCTCTTTGCCACCGTCTCTGCTCATGTCAGGGACACACAGGTAGAGGGCATGAGAAGGCTGACTCGTGGTGAGCATGTGCAAGGGCAGGGCCGCCGTGGGGACAGTTCACCTAGGTGAGGAGTTACCCCGTGGTGATCCCCCGAGAGCACGCCCGTCCTGGGACTGCCTCTGTCCACCACGTTAAGAGCCGTCCACCTGAAGGGCAGCCCGGCCAGCGTCAGCTCTGGCACATCCCTCTCCTGGGTGCCAGGCCAGCCACCCCGCTGTGGTTAACAAATCTCCAATGAGGCACAAAATTGAAGGTACAATCCCAGTCCTCCCCAGTCTGTGGTCCCACCCAGTCCAGGGTGACTAGAGTCTTGGGTGTCCCGATGCCTGTCACCAGCACAGCAACTGAGATCTGGGGACAGCTTTTCTCAAAGATGTGTGCTGGTATATTTGTGATTTTTAGTTCTAGGCTCTGAGTAGGGGCTCTTTGCCGCTATTTCAACATATCACCACCTACAGGCAAAATCGGTATCTGTATTTTACAGAAAAAAACCCTGCTATTTGGAGGCATAGAGTCTGCTGTCCCCTCAGGGGGTGGGACTAGGCAGACTTGCCCTGGCTTCCCATGGCCTCCCTCACTCCGATTCAGAAGCTCTTGCTGCCCTGCTCCTCTTCCCAGAGCCTCCTCCCGAGGCCCAGGGACCAGCTCTGTGCAAAACCCACACCACTCCGCGTGTGGCTCCCCACACAGGCCCTGGCATCAGGCTCTCTGCTTGCTGAGTGAGCTCCATGTGGACTTACCTCTTCTGAGTGGCCGCCTCCAGTTCAAAAATATCAAAGTCCCAGTAGTCCTCATTTTCTATGGCCCGAGCTATCCGCGGCGGCACGTCGTGAAGGGTGATGGGAGTGACCATGTTGTTCGAAACCTGGTGCAGGCCTGGGAAGTGACGAATTTGGAGAACAGTGTTAACGGGCTTTATGGCGTTAGCTCCTCCAGAGGGGGAACAGTGCTGTTGCTGAGGGTTTACGACCTGCCCAGAAACTGCTAACAGATGAGAAAAACTAGCTGAAAAAAGTATTTTCATCACTTAAGCTTGACTATAATGTTAACAGTAATCCAAAAAATTAAAAAGGAAAAACTTACCTTTTGTTGAAAGAACATATTCATTCCCAGATAGCCTTCGCAAACCATCCTAACAAAAATCAAGGAAACAGAAAAAAGGGAAGTCACAATCAAGTCACAGCTGTTCTTCACGTCCTGAGACCTGAGGACAGTTGGGCCTGGAGGACAGTTAAGGGCAGCGCCTCATCAGTGCCCCCGGGGAGCCGGTGCCCCGCCCGCATGCACACAGCCTGCCTGGAAGGACGGGCTGTACTCAGCACGGGGCCAGGCAGGGGCCAGGGGCCAGAAGGTCTGGTTTCTTGGGGACAGTGTCCCTCTGCCCTCAAACCTAATGGACACCAGGCTTCCTCTGGGAAGCTGGAGTCTTCCTCGCCCTCTGAGTGCCCTCTCTGTGCCCAGCAGACTCGGGTGAGAGCTGCTGCTGGGCCACCGCCCTGGCCCCTGCGGCAGCCCCCTTTCCAACCTGCAGTGACTTCCCGCACCTTGCCTCTCTCCTCCCTCAGCCCCCGCCGCCCCCCGCCTCCAGCCGCGCATCGTGGCTACCCTCACCCACAGGCCAGAGGAGCCTACATTGAACATGATCGGCCCTGGGAACCATGCTGCCCTTTCTGAAGTCACTGGATGTCTTAAAAATTAGGGTTAAGACATCAAGACTTCAGAAAGCAGGAACTGGGAGGGAAGGTGAATTTTATTTCTGACCAACACAAAGAGAGACAGAGAGCAGTGGACTGATCTGTTTTCCACCAGGTGGTTCTACCCTTGTGAGACCTCTATCCTAGATGGGCCACACCTATCCTAGGCGGCACCTAGGGCCCCTCCAGAGCCCATGGTACAAAGCCCCCTTCTAATCAAATGGCCCCAAGTCGTTCTCCCCCAGGAAGTCACCAAATCAGTAGGATGTGTGGTGGAGGGGATGCCCCATCCCCTGGGGCCTCTTTTATTTTTTAAGATTTTATTTATTTTTTTTAGAGAGAGGGGAAGGGAGGGAGAGAGGGAGAGAAATAGCAATGTATGGTTGCCTCTCACATGGCCCTCACTGGGGACCCGGCCTGCAACCCAGGCATGTGCCCTGACGGGGAATCGAACCAGGACCCCTTGGTTCCCAGCCCGAGCTCAATCCACTGAGCTACACCAGCCAGGGCCCCCTGGGGCGTCTCTCTCTCTGTCTCTCTCGGTCTCTGTCTCGGTCTGTCTCTCTGTCTCTCTCAGTCTCTCTGTCTCTCTGGGTCTCTGTCTCTCACTCTCTCTGTCTCTCTGTCTCTCTCTGTCTCTCTCACTCTCTCTGTCTCTCTCGGTCTCTGTCTCGGTCTGTCTCTCTGTCTCTCTCACTCTCTCGGTCTCTCTCTGTCTCTGTCTCTCTCTCGGTCTCTCTCCCTCTCTCGCGCGCGATGTAGTATATAGAATGTTTCTTTTTTTTTTTTTTTTTCCTGCCCTGGCTTTCAAAATCTTTAAATAAACTGCTCTTAGAACCCCTAAACCAAGGTGGAGCCCTGGCTCAGCAGCCTGCCTAGACGTGCCCCTCCCTGCTCTGCTCCACGCCGAGGCGGCTGGGTGCGAGGCGGCAGGGGGACCGCAGCTGTGGGTGGAGCTGACGTGCAGCCTGGCCCGCGGACGGATCGCCACAGGTCAGGCAGCGAGAGAGCCGGCTCCAGGCAGCAGCCTGGTGTGCACACTTACGGACATGAGGCCCCCAACGAGGTCACTGGCATGAGGATCATCATCCTTAACACCGAACTGCGGTGAATATAATTCAGTGGTTCTCAGAATTTCCAGCACACGGTCTAAGGCTTCCGTCACAGGCATGGGGCTGTTTTCCTGGGCAGCATTGATAATATTGATCACCTACAATGTAGAAAGACAGACTTGAGGTTCATAACCATAAAAACAACAGGAAAGCCACCCAGGGAGTCAGGCTGGCAGCAGGGCGCAGAGCTGGCTGCATCCCAGCTCACTGGTCACACCTCATGGGCTCTCTCCCCAGACGAGGACAGCGCTGTGCCTGCTGCGGGCCCCGTTTCTTCTTAGTGGGAACGGTCAGCGGGGAGAACAAGGGACGTCCCTGCTCAGTGGGGACTGACTACCAACCGCCTCACCTTGGTGATGGGCGCCTCGATGGTCATAGAATGTATCCGGGCAATGGAGGAGTGTCGTCTCTGGCTGGCCACTGTGGAGAGACACGTGAGCAGAAATCAGGGCAGGCACAGCTTCGTGCACCGGTCTCGATGCAGGGCCCCACGTCCCCGCGCCCTCCCCCCCCTCCCACGCCTCAGTGTGCCCAGCTGCAGAGGGCTCGGGGCCAGCACTGCCCGGCCTGCTGGGCTTCCTTCCCCTCCTGACAAGCCCACTCTGCTTCCTTCGGTTCTAGGCACTAGGAAGCACGTGCCCCCCCAGCCTGAACTTCTGACGTCAGAGAGAAAACAGGAAACAATCTAGCACGCCAAGGCCAAACAGCCTCTTTTTGTCTTTATAATAATAAGGCTTTATAACAACTCAGCTTGCTGCTGTCCAGAAGTGAGAATGTTCTGGAAGACAATGCCATCCAGGCTCTCTGCGGGGCAGGAGCTCTAACTACAATTCACCATGAACTGCAACACAGAAACTTCTAGTTCCAGTTTTCAAAGCACCTTTTGGTGTTCTCCACTGTTACGCTCACTCTAGACGGACCAGGCAAAGACCTTAGCAGAGGCCAGCAGCAACTCCAAGGCTCTGGAGTTTGTTAACTTTTCGTTGCTCCTGCAACATGTGGGTCCTTCGGTGGGGGAGGGGGCCCGGGCAGCACCCAGCAGGGAAACACATTCACACAGAGTTCTGTGTGTGTCCCTGAAAGCGCCACTGTCAGGCCCAACGCTCTTCACCGAAGGCCTTAAAGGAACACACAGTGTTCAGAGCCTGGTGTGGCCACTTCGCAGCACCAAACTGAGGCCCAGCGAGAAACGCTCGCTTGGTAAGGCCCTCACACACCAAACAGCTCCCCTCCCCACCGACGGGTAAGCTGCTACGGCAAGACTGCAACCCGCCATGAAATACAGTTAAGTCCTCACTTAACACCACTGATAGGTTCGTGGAAACTTCTGTTTTAAGCGAAAGGACATATAAGGAAACCAATTTTACCCTAGGCTAATTGATAGAAATAAGAGTTGAATTCCTACAGCATATTTGTGGTCACAAAACATCACTGAACTTCTAAATAAACACAAAAAGCCCTTCTAATATTAAACACTGAAATAAGGTGTATACATGAGATCATTATTTTTGAACCTGCCTATTCCAGTTCGGGATGAAGGGTGGCCAGAGCCTCCCCTGAGAGCCAAGGTGCAGGCGGGACCCCTTCCATCACAGAGCCACCCCCTAGATGGGGACACCTAGACACACTCATCCACCTAATGTGCACCTGTGGGAGGAAACCAGAGGAGCAGGAGAAAATCCACACAGACGTGGGGTGAACTGGCCCCTCCATGCACACAGCGACCTGGCCAGGAACTGATCTTTTTCTATCAACACTGAACGAAACAATGTTATTTGAGGACCTGCTGTGTATTGTTAAGAATTCCCAAACGCATTACTCCACAGGCGGCACACACAAGGCCCGCGGGCCGAATCCGACCCTCCGCCTTGTTTTATCCGGCCCGGCACCTTGTTTCTACCCAGCGGCAGTGCCACGCTCCTTGGCCCTAGTTAAGGAGCAGTTACATGTACACAGTCCTAACGTTACATTCGGCCCTTTGAAGGCAACCGCGAGGCTGATGTGGCCCCCGGTGAAAATGAATTTGACGCCCCTGCCTCATCCCATTACAGCAGATAAACTAGAGAAGGGATGGTAAAATGTACTTTTCCTTTTTCTTTATCCCCCAAGTCCATCAAAAGGCTCAGGATGGAGCCCACTGGTGGGAGTGGGAGGAGAGGGAGAAACGACACGGGGCGAGAAGGTGCCCTCCCCGGTGTGGACCGGAGGTGGCGGTCACCCGGACACAAGCCGGGCCGCACGTGGTCAACGCTACGCGGTTGTCTCGGGCACCTGCCTTCGCTCGCTCGGGAGGCCAGACTCCTGACGTCCAGGGAGCTTTTCCTCTTGTCTTTGTGTTTGCCTGGCTGATTATCTGCAGGAACAAATGACAAAGCGCCTGATCAAAGGGGTGTTAACACATTAAGAAAATTACCAATGTAAAAATTTTTAAAACAGAACTTAAGAATCAGAACACCATTTAAGTTGCCACAAGAATCAACACAGTGCCTCACAGACAATGAAAATGAGGTTTTGGGGCCTGAGTTTCTCACTGTCCCACCTGGTACGATGATGTAGTTAGAGTCCCAGGATGCAAGGTAAGAACCAGCAGAACGCCTCTTATTACCGTTCTGTACAACTGAGGAGAATGGTAGGAAAATTTTGATCGCCACCCACACTTCCTCCACAGGAAAAATATCTTTTATGTATGTTTTCTGTAATACAAGATCTAAAATGCCCTGGGGAAGAACGCGCCTCTCTCTCCAAGGACAGTTCAAGAGCCCTGGTTTGGGGCGCACGCCAAACGCTGGTTTACCTTTCTACCCCGCCGCCCCCCGCTCCCTGCGGATGGCCCTGCCACTCTTCAGGGCTCCAAATGGGTTGTCTCGCCTCTCTCCCCGGCCCCACACTGACCAGTGACAAGGCAACACTGACCTTCCTGTCCCCCCCTCGGGCACCTGCTAGGTGCCATGCGTAGTGTTGAGCCTCTCCAACTTGTCCCCATTTCACAGACGAGGAGACTGGGAACTGCCGCACCAGCTCAGGCCTCCGCCTGCTGCACGCCTGCTCCGCCCTGCCGTGCCCCGCCCCCCCCGGGAGCTACTCGTGAGCAGGACCTGGATGCAGCCCACCATCGAGACCCCTTTTCACGTGCTACTTGCTATGCTCTCCTCTCCGTGGGCACTGACTGTGAACTTGTCACCCTCCTGGCTGACTTCTGTGCCACTTCACCTGAAGGACGTAATTCAATTCTTGCCTGACTTGACCTGTGGTACCAGACACAACAGATCCCTCTTTCTGGAAACTCCTGGTTTTCCTTCCATCTCTCTTTCTCCTGCACGGTTCCCTCTTTCTTAACCATCCCCCATCCCTCGTGTTCCCAGATATCTGTGCTGAGCTGATTCCTTCTCTTCTTGGAAAACACAATCTCTTTGAGCGATCCCACCTTTCCTTCAGCTTTAAGTAACTCTGGGGTGGCTGCTTCATCCTGAGCTCCGGACTTCATCCTAACTGGTCACCCCTCAGGCACTCCAGAGGAACTCACTACCTTCTCCCAAGCCCACTTTTTGTCCCAGGTCACTGAGCTCAGAGGGAGACAAGTCCTCCATGACTCCCCCCATTTGTCAGCTACATCTATGACCCAGTCTCCTAAATACCTCTTTAACCTGTCCCCGTCCTGGCTCAGAAATGGGGGAGACCAAGCCAGCTTTAATTTTCCTTAACGTTGTGAAGTGACTCTCCTTCCTGCCACGATGCTCTTCCTGTTTCTGTCCCAGACACCATTTCCACCAAAGCATCCCCTCCACCCCTCCCCGCCCCCTCCCCATGTGGCACCGCAAAGTACGGCGTGTTCAGATTGTTTCCGCCTCCCTCAGACAAGGCGCACTCCACGTTCAGTCCGTGTGCCTGAGGCCAGGCTTGGGCCCGATCCAGACCCACTCAAGGTTTACAGCCCAGACACTTGTCACATGGAGTGCCTTTGGTGAGACGGTATGATGTGAGAACAACACACGGGACAGGTAAAAGGGGACATGTGCTGGGAATCTGTTACCTTTCTGGACACCCGGAATCTGAGCTCCCTTTCCTGTGATGCCCACTACAGAAGGGGAGGCCAGAGACCCCCTTGCTTCAACCCACGAGCCTGCACCGAGCGAGTGAGGCAAAGGGTTGAGGCCGTGGAAGAAGCCGTCTGTCCCGTGGTGGCGGCGGCATCCTGTGCCCGGGGCCTCAGCAGAGCCCGAGGTGCCGCGGGGACCACCACCACGCTGCTCCTGCGGCAGCATGTTCCTGCTTTTTTTTTTTTCCCCCCCAGAATAGCGCAGCTTTCTTGTCCAACCTGTGAGCCACCCCACTTCCTTCTACTAAACAACTTTTCTTCTTAGGAACTGATTTTTGTGGTGTGGAACCAAGGACTTCCAAGGCAAGATCAGCTGAGTCTGCGACATAAAGCCGGCTAGTTGCCAAGGGGGACAGCGACTGGGCAGCCCACGGCTCATCCCGGCGAGAGGAGCCAGACCCCTGGTGGGCGCGAGCTGGTGAAATGACAGAGCGGCCCAGCACACCTGCGGTCTTGAGAGGCTCCTCCCCAGTGGACGTCTGTGACCAAGTCCCTGATTCTGCCTTCCAGTCCCAGTTCTGTCGTTTCCCGGCTGCCCAACTCTAGGCTGTCATTTAACCTTTCTGAACCTCAGGATCTTTCTCTGTACTAAAGAAATGCCAGTAATAGCCATGTGTGCCTCACAGGGCTAAATATTTTTTAAAACTCCAAGTAAAGGCACTCTCTGACCTTGCAGTGTAAGGGTTACAGTCATGCTGGACCTATGCTGGCCGCTTCCACTCCTGACCCCCCGCCCCTGCAGGCTGGCTCTTGAACCTGCGCTTCTCCACGTCACTGATGAGCTCTCGGATGCAAAAGCCGTGTCCGGCCCTGCTCTCTCCTCCCTCTTTCCTCCGTGCGGTTTGGCTCCGATAACAGCCAGTGTGTCCCCATTCTCCCCTCCCTGACTCAGGGCCACCCAGCAGGTTCCAGCTCCCTCTGACCCCTATGCATGCCTCCAGGAACCTGCCTCTTCCCTGTCTTTTCCTGCCACCTCCTCCTGGGTCACCTCCACGCCCCTTCATCATCCCTGCTCAATCTCATCAGTTCCACATCTGCGTGACCTGCTGGTGCTTTGCTGACAGCAAAACTTCCATCCCCGGCCCTACTCGCTCTGCAGCACACAGACACTCGCGAGCACTCAGCAGAGCTCTGCAGAATGATAAGCAGACGAGTGAACATGTGAGCCTCGGGCCTTGCAGTACTGCCTTCCACGGTCACCCTCCCCAGCCAGATCGCCACGAGCTCCCTGTCCAGGCTTGCTTTCCTCACTCTGGTCCTTCGCCCTCTTCCCTGTCACCCCCACCCTCTCTCCCCACCATCTCCACCTGATTCTGCCCTGGCTGTCGTTCCCACTCCTCCAGATGCGATACTGGCGTTCCTGCCTCTGGCCCCTCCTTCCACATAATCTGTGTCACGCACGTGCTCTAGCTTCTCAGAGCTCAGACGTCACGCTCCGAGGCGCCCACATCCTCAGCCTCCATTGCCTGCACACAAAAACTGTCACCTACCTCCTAGCATCCTGCATGCCAGTGAGATTTCATCCTTGCTCTTTCTAGAACACACTCTGTACCTTCCTCTCTTCTGAGCCTGTTTTTATTTCTGGAATACTTTTCTTTCCACACCCTCTTGTTATTCAAAGCTACCTGTCTCCATCTGGGACTTTCCCCTGTTCCTCTGAGGTGCCATGACAGCCCTGCTCCTTTGTCGCTCACTACCGATCTCTCCTCATCACTCGCTACGTGTCCCTTGGTATCAACATGCCTCTTCACGTGAAAGCCCCGCACGCTCTCGGGGCCCCCAAAAGAACCGCCCCAGTGGGCGCGCAAGGCTGCTGGAGCCGGCTGCTTGGCCGGAGTGCCGGCCGCCACTGCCTAGATGGATATCCGTGGACAAACAGGTTGCGCTTTCTGTCGCCTTATCTGTGAAAAGGGAGCCTCATCTACAGCATGGCCCCCCATCGGGGTATCACAAGGCTTCAACACTCAGCACAGAGCTGGTACACAGTGCACACTCAGAAAGCACGAGGGCAACATTCCAGGAAGGAATGAATGAGCTGTCTACCGCGGCAGAAAGCAAGTCCCCAGCAGCTGAGGAAAGGGAGACAGTCCCCTCCCTGGACCATCTGCAGTCACACAGATGCGAGAGGAGCAGATGGGGTCCGCGGCACAGGAGACAGGTACCGGGTGGGGCAAGTGTGAAGGTGCCCTGCTCCCTCCCTACAGGCTGGCGGTAACTCCTGTCGGATGCAGATGCAGATGTCCCCGCTGCCGTTCAGTAGCCTGACACCCAACAGTTCTGCCCCTCACGGCACCCATCAGGCCGACAGACCACACTTCACCGAACATGTTTCCGCGTGAGCTCATGCACTCGGGGTGACCAGTTCTCTCCCCAGGGGACACATGTCAGAATGCCCTCACGTGCTCAGGGCGTCGACTTGCAGGCCTGCCCGGGGAGCTGGGGGGAGAGGCGCTGCCAGGTCCCAGGAAACAGTCGGAATAAGGGGCTGTTCTTACTTCATTTTTTTCAAAAGCTCAATGAACCCTAAGAATGAATATGGAACATCATACCTGTGTGAGTGTCAGACTGAACACATTCAGGTATTTTCTCAGCCTAAAAATAAAATTTAAAAGCCATTAGTTCTGAATGCCTAGGAGTGTGATAAGAGGAATCTTGCTGGGGGCAGCCGGGGGCCGGGGTGTCCCTTACGTACCTTACTGCTGCCGCCGCACACTCTGATAATGGACACATAGTGTCTAATTTTTCTGCAAGTAGAAAACAAGGCATTATTGCTCTCCCGACTCTATTCTGGTGGATACGTAGCTTTTTTCTTTATCAAAAGAGCATTGCTCTTCCACAAAGTTCTCTGAGAAAAGCGCTTCTCTGGTTTGTGGCCAAGACCACCCATAACAAAGTATCTACACTCACCCTGCCGTACCTGCTGAAAAGAAGTTGACTCTTCAGTAAAAACAGAATTCTTCCAAGTCACCATAACATACCATAAAAAATACCTACGTGTTTCAAAACGTACTGCGTGTTAACCAGCCAGAAGCCTGCAATCCCGTACTGCGTTTGCATTTTCATGACCCCTTCTATCGATGCTCTTCCCGCCCCACCGATCCCCCCAGGCACAGCCATTCGGGGAGCGGCCAGAGGCCACGCTGGGGCCCTCGGTCAGCTGGGAGCCGACGGCAAAGCCACCAGGGCTTATCTCAGAAGTTGCTGACTCTCCCCATTCATTGTTCCTTTGATTCCCCCCCCCCCATTTTTCCCCTTGATAATCAAACCCCTATATACTTATCACAAAAAAATTTTGGAAAGGACATAAAAAGGCAAAGAATCAGAACAGAGAGCCCACACAAGACCCGCCTCCCCAAGGCCACCGCCAACTGGCAGCAAAGCCTGGTGACGGCGCACGCGAGGCACGCAGTCGGCGAGGAGGCCTCAGCCGGGCCCGGGGCCACAAACCGCACCGCCAGGCCTCAGTTTCCTGATCTGGGGAGTGGAGACAGCGGTGAGGACGAAGTGAAGGGCTGTCTAGCAGGCACCGAGAGACGCAGGAGTGAGGACCTCCGCTGCCACACCGCCTCTTCCCTTTTCCTTCCTCCGTGTTCGTGACTGAGACCACACACCAGGTGTGGTTTCACATTTTGACTTTGGCATTTGTCATAGCATTTCTCCTTTTAATTCACTCTTCTAGCGTTTCTAATGGTTACGCATTTACTGCTGGCTGTTCTATAACACAGTCAGACTTTCCCATTGTTCTGTGTGACTTAACACAGATTCTGAGAAAAACCACAGGAGATTCTCAGGCTGCTGATACAGCACTTCCCGATCTCTAGTCACATCAGTTTTACAGGAGAGTCTCCTACATGTGGGGAGCCCATCGGTCAGTGTTGTGCCTGCAGATTCACAAAGGGACCTTCCGGCTCCAGCGCGTGTCCCTGTGCGTCGGCAGGAGGGTCTGGGCCCCGAGGGCCTCCACCAGGAGGCCACCTCGTAAGGCCCTTCTTTGACAACCTGACCTATTCCCAGTCTTTCTTTAAAATTTCTGCATGCAGCCCAGCTGGTGTAGCTCAGTGGATTGAGCGCGGGCTGGGAACCAAAGGGTCCCGGTTCAATTCCCAATCAGGGCACATGCCTGGGTTGCAGGCCAGCTCCCCACTGAGGGCCATGTGAGAGGCAACCATACATTGCTCTTTCTCCCTCCCTTCTCCTCTCTAAAAATAAATAAAATCTTTAAAAAAATAAAATAAAATAAAATTTCTGCATGCAGTTCTTAACTTACTTAAGTATTCAAAGCACATTTTATATAAGCCAAACATGGTATGTTGATTGGGGCACTTGTCTTTCCCACTTACCCTCCCTGTCCGATGACAGGTATTATCTTCACATTTTGCTGCACGTTATCTCCGTTCTTGGCGTAGTAAATTCCTTGCCACTCCTATAAATGGAACGCAAGCATCGTTATACTTTGTGTTCAAAACATGAATCCAAGGACATTTTCCACTCCCAGTTCCGATCCATTTTCCGTTGCAGAAGTAATTAGCATAAAAGGTATCTTTAGTCCCAAATACAATTTTGGGCAGTCTGACAATTCTTGCTCACCCTCCCAAGCCCACCTCCTCCTGGCTGCTGACAGAAGCTGGTCACCACAGTCTGAGGGGGCACCTGTGTCCCGCCTGCTGGCAGAAGAGGCCCCAGGCCTGCGAGGGGAGCGCACCTCACTTCACTGCACAGGCTCCTCCCCGCTACAGCGGGGTGAGGAGCGCATGGCCCCTGGCCCTGCATTTGGGAGGGGAGAACAGGACTAGGCAGACAAGGGAACATTCTGTGGCCACCAGCATGCTGGGCTGCTACCACTGTCTGGGTTGGGGGCGGCTTTCGGACCCTCTGCGTCTGGGTGGGGATGAGGAGGTGACGGCAGGACCAGGCTCAGGGAGAAAGAGCGCAGAGGTGAGACCTTCAAATGCAGGGCTGCCACTGCATGTCGCGCTCTCAGGTCAGACAAAACAGGCGTTCCTTCTGAGGGGAACCGCAGCCTCGGGAGCAGCTGCGTGCAGGACGGGGCTGCGGTGCCGGGACGGGGCTGCAGGTGGCACCCCTGCTCTTAAGGCGGTGGGAGAGGCCGGGGAGAAGTCTGCGTTTGTTACCACCTAAAAGGTTCTGAATTCCTCCAGAAGTCACCAAGGGTTCTCAAGCTGTAGCAA
>PVJI01029973.1:0-14721 GCA_004026765.1 Micronycteris hirsuta | reverse complement strand
CATGACACATGACATCAATCAAACGGGGACCACCTTCTGGGGAGGCCACACGCTGGGGTGGAAGGGGCGGAGGAGACTTTGAGGCGAAGGGATGTTTTACTGAGGGGCGGACTCGCTCCCTGGGGACCTGGCCAGGGCTTCTCATAGGACCTGCGCCTGCGATGACACCATTGCAAGTGTTGCAACTTTGTTCAAAGATAAATTCTCAAGTTTTTGAGCAGACAAACCAGGATTTGGTGTACACAAACAACAAAGGCAAAGAGAAAAAAAATACTTTTTTATGAGCGTGTAGTTTTTATTTTATCAAGAAATTTGGACAACATTATGTGGTCACTAAGAACATACATACACACACAAAGGGAAAAAACGATGCCTTTGGACAGGGAAATTAGAACAGAAACAGAGCTCGAAGGCAGTGAACAAATCCATCAAACGAAACATTAGGGATCGTGATTATTATTCGGCTGAGTTGAGTGATTTGCACAATTACTCAGGTGCTGGGCCGCACGGGTATCTTTTCCATGAGATGGTGCTTATTAGTTTGGGAACTTTTCAGATGGAAAAACGTGAGGCATCAAAGACAGGAAGAGAACCCAGGGCCATAGGGTGGGGAAAGACAAGAGGATGGAAAGGAGGGCAGGCTTACCAACAGGTTGAGTACCGGCAGCATCTGCAGACCCGCGCCTAGCAGCAGCACTGCCTCTGGCAACAGCACTTCCTCTGGCAGCAGCACTTCGTCTGGCAGCAGCCCTTCCCACAGCCGCAGCCACACGAGCCACAGCCACAGGAGCCGCAGCCACAGGAGCGGTGGCAGCAGCAGACCATGGGGACGCAGCAGCAACCTCCACAGCCACCACAGCCACCCCAGCCACCGCAGCCACCGCAGCCGCCACCGCAGCCGCCACCGCAGCCACCGCAGCCGCCACCGCAGCGGCCACCACAGCCACCACCACAGCGGCCACCACAGTGGCCACCACAGTGGCTACCACAACCACAGCACCCCATGGCGTCAGTAGAGAGGACTCAGGAGAGGCGAGCAGGGAGACTCAGGAGGCGAGGGAGGTCTGATGCCCCTCCTGCTGGGGGAGCCCTTTTATACCAACTCTGGGGCGGGGAGAGGGAAGACACATGACCCCTTCCTTGTTACTACTTGGCTCTGTTTACATGGAAGAACGCATTCCATCATCTCTTATTTACTTCCCCTGTACGTCTTCACACATTTTCAGTTTTATTTTTTCATAAGCTATATTCCAATGCAAGTAAAAAAGGCCTACTCTAGGGAAGCATTCTGGGAACCAGGCCGCGAATAGGAATGGGCAGACTTCTCTGCGCTCCCACGATGCCCAGGGGACATGTGTGGGGCATGTGAATGCGGGAGGGGCTTCCCGACCACACAGCACCGGGCAGCCACCGGGCCAGGTGCTCTGTGAGCGCCGAGGGGCCGGTGCAGTGCGGGGTCAGGTGCGGTCCCAGCCCGCAGAAAGCCTGCAGAAGAAAGTAACCCTGGCAGCTGGGGACATGAAAAATGGCAACAGATTCAAAAGCCACTGCCAAAGCCAGATGCCATCTCTCAATTGATGTTTACTTTTACCTCTTCGTTTGGAGCATACCATCGTGATTTCCTCTTCTCACACCTGGGCTGTAATGATTATTTTAAAAACAGAAACAAACCCTCTCATGAGTCTGTACTTTCATGATGTAATTGTTGGTGTGTTTTGCTGTGAACGGGACACTACTTTTTGTCCTTGATTACATGATGTCAATTGATGTCTGAGAGCAGCAACCCTGTTACGCAGCCTGGCCTGGGGACTTTGGAGCCTGGTCGGCCCCTTGAGGAGCCCAAGTCCAGAGGAAGAGGAGAGGCCTGGCTAGGGTGAGCAGGAGAAAGTTTGTCGCTATGAGGAGCGATGTGTCACTGTGGGTCTCAGTGGGCTTTGAGGGATAGTGACCAATGCCAAGGCTGAAAAACATGAGGCAAGGAACATGGGAGTGGCGGGGGACTCTTCCTCCCGCAGGCTGACGTAGGAGCTCTCTGGCCATCACGGAGAGTGCAGAGGGCCCGGGTGGCGTATCTGGTGGCTATCTGAGCCCCCGCTTCATTTGTGACAGTCTTGCTGCTCAGGATTTCTTCCTCCCAATCTGGTAGGCTCGCTCTTCCGGAACTTGAAGGAGAGGAAATACAACCACGACCCTCGAGCTGGTGGCGTCGTTGGTAGTGATCCCAACCCACCTCCGTGGTCAGTGGACCAAAAAGAGCATCTGTACTGCTCGGGGGTGGGGTCCTTAACTCGGAGTGAGTGGCTCCGTGGCGCTAGAGGCGTGCGAGTAGGTTTGAGGGCTTTGCAGGAGGCAGCGTCAACAGAATTTGCTGAAAGACTGGATGTGGGGCTGAGGGCAAGGAAGGATTCAGAGATAACCTTCTCCAAGGAATGGAGAAGGGAGTGGAGGAAAACGCTACTTTTCTTCAGTGGTTGGTGGTCGGGCCGGGAAGATTAGGACGGGAGTCTGGGGCCTGTGACAGGGGCGGTGCCTCGGAGCCCCCACCGGGGGGCGGGGCGTGGAGATGGAGTCACGAGATGAGTATCCACGGGTTTGGAGTCTGGAGGAGACGCTAACCGGGAGGGGCACATTCCAGAACAAACCTGGGAATGCACAGCGGGAATTGAAACAGTGGCTGTGGATGTGGGCGCTAAGGCAGAGCGAGCGCCACGTGAGCGACGGGAGCACGGGGTCAAGACTTTTAATACGCAGTGTTGGGGTTTAAGAAACAAAAAGAGGGCCATTTAGTTTAAAAGCAGTCCAGCCCTGGCTGGTGTAGCTCAGTGGATTGAGCACGGGCTGGGAACCAAAGGGTCCTGGTTCGATTCCCAGTCAGGGCACATGCCTGGGTTGCAGGCCAGGTCCCCAGTGAGGGCCACGTGAGGAGTAACCATACATTGCTGTTTCTCTCCCTCTCTGTCTCCCTCCCTTCCCCTCTCTCTAAAAATAAATAAATAAAATCTTTCAAAAAAGCTGTACACAAATAGCAACTTCACGAGAACTAAAATGGCCAATTTGCTGAGCTATAAGGTCCACAAAAGTAGTAGATGTAAAACATTGGAAAGAAAATGGGCTGTTGCCCTGGCTGGTGTAGCTCAGTGGATTGAGCACCAGCCTACGAACCAAAGGGTCTCCGGTTCGATTCCCAGTCAGGGCACGTGCCTGGGTTGCGGGCCAGGTCCCCAGTAGGGGGTATGTGAGAGGCAACCACACATTGATGTCTCTCTCCTTCTCTTTGTTCCTCCCTCCCCCTTTCTCTAAAAATAAATAAATAAAAACATTTAAAGAAAAAGGAAACGGGTTGCTGATTTTGGATTGTTACATGGACTCACACCTCAGAAGTTTCTCTTAATGCAGGGTGGTGTCCACTGAATATAGGAGGAGAACACCGTTGAGGAGATGTGGAAAAGGAGCCAGCTGCAACTGAGTGCCCTCTTAACGCAAAGTCTCAAAGATTCAACTGTGTTTCTATGAAAACAAACACCTCTTCCAACACGTTAGCATCTCTTGGTTTGCTTCTAACATGACCTTAAAAAAGAAAAAGCTGAAATTAGCAAATGTCACATATAGTTCAGGAGAATGTAAACAGAAGTATTCCTAGATAGCCCTACTTGGAAGCTGAAGTGACAACAACGAGGAAGTGACCACCAGTCATGTGTCCTGAGTCACTCCCTCTCCCTTTTCCCAAGAGGGTATAAAAGGGCTCCCCCAGCAGGAGGGGCATCAGACCTCCCTCACCTCCTCAGTCTCCCTGCTCGCCTCTCCTGATTCCTCTCTACTGACACCATGGGGTGCTGTGGTTGTGGTGGCCACTGTGGTGGCCATTGCGGTGGTGGCTGTGGCGGCTGTGGTGGCGGCTGCGGCGGCTGCACCACCTGCAGAACCTACCGGGTCGGCTGCTGCTCCCGCTGCTGCCCCTGCTGCTGTGGCTGCTGTGGGGGCTGCTGCAGCATCCCCGTGGTCTGCTGCTGCCGCCGCTCCTATGGCTGCGGCTCCTGTGGCTGCGGCTCCTGTGGCTGTGGCTGCGGCTGTGGGAAGGGCTGCTGTCAGCTGAAGTGCTGCTCCCAGAAGTGCTGCTGCCAGAGGCAGTGCTGCTGCTAGGTGGTGGCCCAGCCCCTGGGTGGGTGCTGCAGGTAACTGCGCTGCAGGTAACTGCGCTGCAGGTAAGACTTCTTGCTCCCTTCCTGTCTGCTCCTCTGACTTGTAAGTCACAAGATCCTTCTCACCAGCCCACAGGAATCTCACATTTCTGTAGTGTCTGTGGTCATTCCTGCATTTAATAAACACCAACCAAAGTAATCAATGTGCAGTCCTCTCTGTCAATTACCATCACAATCATGCCATCTCCAAAACAGTCAAGATTGTTCACCTTCTACCTCCTTAAAATGCCTTATTTTATGCTTTTATAAAAATGATTTATTGGTGTCCTGTTCTTTCCATGGCGCTGTCATCTCTGTATATGTCAAACAACTGTTATCTTAATAAATTATATTATATCAGCCTCAAAGAGTCATTTCTTCTTCTCTTTCCAGCCTTTAAACTGTTTCTTCATGGGGGGAAATAGGCTTCCGTCCCATCAGATGAGGCGGACATTGTGTGTGTGAGGGCATCCACGAACCCCAAACT
This sequence comes from Micronycteris hirsuta, assembly GCA_004026765.1. NCBI lineage: Eukaryota > Metazoa > Chordata > Mammalia > Chiroptera > Phyllostomidae > Micronycteris > Micronycteris hirsuta. The sequence continues at coordinate 10,056 of PVJI01029973.1, read as the reverse complement.
AGATAAAGTGTTTGCAGTAGACGTAGATGGACTGATGAATGACCCGTCACATGTGGGTTTATCAAGAAGTGAAGGGCTGAGGGGCGCGTCCACCACCTTAGCCGTTCAATGTGATAAGTTCAGTTCTCCCCAAATGTCTCCCTCGACAGAGTCCTAGCAATAGAAATCTGAGTGCGTGACTATTTGTACAGACCCTGCGTGGTCATTGGGTCACTGAGAAACATACCACTTTTCAGGGCCATTGGCCATGGTCACTGTTCGTCTGCTCCCAGGGTCCTCTCCTACTGCCCATTGATCTCAAGTCCTGGCCTCATGGCTGAGAACTACTCCAAACACAACAGTAACGGAGGCTTGGGTCTCATCACGGTTCTTTGGCCATCAGCACCATAGTTCACGTGTGTTTTCCATCCATCCATCACCCCTCACTAAGCACCTGTGTCCTCCAACTCAGCTGTCCCCAAGACAGCAAAGTGCCGCTCTGGTCACTGCAGGCAGGCACCAAGGAAATCCCTCAGCCACTCCCAACGACAAAGTCGGCTTTCTGTGGCACCACGAGAAGAGGAGCGTTAGATTCAACATAATCATATTATGAACAACTTTCATACCATCACCCCCTCAGCCTTCTCTGAAGGAGTCCACACACACAATAAAATGTGGCCCCAAATTCCTTCTGTTAATTTCCTGTCTGCTCCCTAGCCCTCCTCTGTAGACTCCAGATTCTTGATGCACTGTGGTGCGCAGGGGTGTCCATCCCACGGCCCATGGGCCACACGCGGCCCAGGATGGCTCTGTATGCGGCCCAACACAAAATCATAAATTTACTTAAAACCTTTTTTTTTGTTTTTGATCATCATTTTTCATGAGTGTTTGTGTATTTACTGTGTGGCCCAAGATAAGTCTTCTTCTTCCAGTGTGGCCCAGAGATGCCAAGAGGTTGGACACCCCTGGTGTAGAGCCGGATGAGAAGCAAACAGGCTGGGGAAGCCTGCTGGGTCAGGCAGTGGGCCTGCGGCCAAAGGCAGCCCAGGCCCTTCCAAGCGTCTCCCAGGAGAAGGACAGGCTTCCAGGGACCCCACAGGCCCACTTGTGGTGTTTCCTAGTCACTCCAGGCAGGGCCTGACAAAGCTGGATGCTCATACAGGTGGAACTGACCAAACAGAATGAAATAACCAGAGGAAACACGCGTTGAATAACCATGTCAGATAAAACTCCCAAAGGGGGTCTTCCCCTGGGGAATTCAGATGGTGGGGTTTGAGGAGTGGGTACGAGATGAGCCTCCTCGAAGTCTAAGCCGACAAGGTAGTTTGGGTGCCCACCGGGGCCTGTTTCTATTTCTTTTACTGCCTCTGAGAGTCCTGGGCCTCAGGTGCCCCCAGCCACCCAGCCCCTTCATTACTCTCAGCCTCCAGGATTTATCCCAGCTCCCCTACCTCCAACCCGTCTTTCCTCCCCAGGCCCCACCCTTAGGACCACGTCTTCTCACGCAGCTGTTCTCAGCAAGCAGGGAAGGGTCAGAAGTGACGCCCCATGCATCTACCTTACCCAGCCTTTCCTCACTAAGGATCCCAAGAGGCAGTTTTCCCACCAAGGAAGGTTGGTGGACACAGTTCTGGGTCACATGTCCCCTTCTGGCCAAGAAGATGTAAAGCTCCTCAGGTCCTTGCTGTCCTGTCCTGCTCACCAGACGTGGGAGTTTGTTCACAGTCGGTGTAAGTACAAGGCATGGAGTTGCCCAGATTCGCTGAGGTGTTACACTCAGTGTCAATGCAGATGTGTGAGAAAGGGGCCCCAGGACCGGGGAAGCAGTGACACTTGCTGCCCATTTATTTGCCAGGTGTCATGCTGGGTCGTGTGTGGGACACTGAGAGGATCGCTACAGTTAAGCAGGTGACAACCTGACATGGAAAAGAAGATAAGTATAAATCCATAATGGCTACTGAAATGAAAATATCGAAGGCCACATTACATTGAACATGGGTCACTAGCAAAATCACAAAAATGAAGGACAAAGTACATGACATCTCTCTGCTTTGTTACTCTTTTTTATGGGCTAAATTGCATTCCCCCCAAAACCCGTATATTCAAGTCCCAACTCCCAGGACCTCAGACTGTGACTGTGTTTGGAGATAAGGGATAATTAAGTCAAAAGGAGGTCATTAAGGTGGGCCCTAAACACAGATGACTGGCGTTATTATAAGGAGAGGAAACTAGGACACAGACTTGCCCGAAGGGAAGACCACGTGAGGACACAGAGAGGAAGCGGCCATCTGCAAGCCAAGGAGAGAGGCTGCAGGAGACACCAAATCTACCAACACCTTGATCTTGGACTTCATCTCCAGAATCATGAGAAAATAAATTCCTGTTGTTTAAACCACCCAGTCTGTGTTACTTGGTTATGGCAGCCTTGGCAAGCTAACACACTCTTCTGGTCATGCGTGACGAGTGTCAAGGACGCACGTGTTTGTGGGCGGGCTGAGCCGCGGGCCGAAAGGGAAGCTGAGTTATAGTGAGCCTGTGGGATGCGTCATCCCCGACGTCTACAGGAAAGAAACGCGCTGCCATCCTGCGCACCACGTGGCTCGTGGATACAGCGTGGTCCCTGGCTCTCCTCGACACATTCGGGTCCCTCTTGCTCCTCCAGAGCACAGTCCACACAGTTCCCACCATGTGAAGCTACCACCAAATCCACAAGGAAATCAGACAGGATCTGTGCGTGGGACGGGGGTGGGGGCAGGGATGGGGACTGAAGAATATGGGAAGAACACCCATGTGCATCTCAGCTCCGTGGGTGAATGGTTGTAGGCCCCTGTCTGTAATCCAATTTCAAACTTGGCTCTTCGTTTAGGTTATCTGAATATGTGGCCTAAACATGGTTCAGGACCTGCCAGGGTTTGAAAACTAAGTGAGAATCATACCAGATTGAAAATGGAAAAGATTGGCTGAGTTCAACTGAACTACAGGAATATTTTTTGAGTCATCACCTATGTTACCTTTTCAGTATGTAGGCCCTCCGAAAAACAACCCCCCCAACCCCCCCACCTTGTGATAAAGGAATGTGCAAACTTTCTGCAAAGACCGTGGTGGCCGACCTGCCACTGCAGTGACGACAGCCTCCGCCACTCTCTGGCTCTGGCCCCAAACCAAGCAAACGTGATGGAGAGAACATGCACCGAAAGGTCCACACGGACCACGGAGCCACGAGATTCAGTGGCATGTTGTCATTCCGGGTATTTGCTAGAGGCCTCTCCCCACCTCTGGGCAGCAGCTATCAATCACCTTCGGCCCTGGACGACAATTATTTCTCACCCAAAGACACTCCCGGGCAGGAACTGTTCCACCTTTGAAGTGGCCTCGGAACCTTAGGTCTCTATTTCTAGGTATTTCTCAATGAACAGTTGTCAGCAGAAAGTAAAGACTCTTCTGAAATATGTAAATCCTCACTATTACTCATGGCCTGAATGATACACTGGCATTTGTACCTTCAAAGTAAATGATGGTTGCTGAGGACTCACTCAGGTCTGCTTCCCTCTCTGGATATAAAAGAAATGGATCTTACCCACCCATGGTCTTCCAATCAGGAATGGACTGCCACAGTCTGACAGAAGGCCACAGGCTGGTCAAGGTCCCTCGCAGCTTGGGAAGAAATAAACAAGAGCGTGTACCATGGTATAAGTTCTTGAGCTCTGAAAGGAATTGGAAGGGAATCCTAAGCCTTAAGCATATCCCAATCAAGGTTAAATTGAGACAGAAAAGCCAACAGCAGCTCACCTGGAAAGAACCAGTGTAGCCTGAGGCCGGTGCGAGAGAACCAAGAGAACTAAGAGAACTAAGGTCAAGTCCACGTCGGCTCATGGAGCGCCACCTGATAGCACCATGTTTTGTAGTTAGGGAGCCGGAGAAGCCGAACGAGCAATACCAAAGCTCCATGAGCCCGCGCTGTCTGAATTTACAGGGCAAAGGGGAAGGGGCTGCAGGGCAGAGGTGGAGCGCGCAGCCCACGCATGGCCTCAGTAGATGGAAACCGAAAATAAATGTAGTCGTCCATATCTTGGTAGCAGGTGTTTCTGAACATTTGCTGAGACTGCTTCTTTGTGAATAAGAGGATTTTTTCCTCTTCCTTTTTCTTAACATTTTGCAATTTTTCTTTTTTATTGTTGTTCTATCACTGTTGTCCCAACTTTCCCCCCGTTGCTCTCCCCTGCCCTGCCTACCCCCCACTCCCACAGTTAATCCTCGCCCTTAAAACCAGGATTTTTAATGAATTAGGAAAACGGGTCTACCTACAAATGAAACGCTCGCCTCAAAATAGAATCTGAACTGCGGATAAAAGTCACACTTTCGAGTGTTGTGTGTGTGTTGGTACGTGGAGCGCAGGGACAGGAAAGGTGTCCTCGTGGCCCTTCCTCCACCATCCCTGACAAGACCAAGGCCTTCGAAGGGAGATTAAGATCTTCCAGGAGATCAAAATAAAAACGGAAACTTTTAATGATCAATTTAATTCATTTTATTAGGAAACTTAAAGCACAGCTGTTGACAAATAGGAGCACAAGCTGGAAAGGGGGCGGAGACGATCGGATACCTGTAAAGAACGCCGGGAGTCTCGTCCTGCCTGATTGAGCCCAGCGACGCCAGCTCCTGGGCAGGACCTGGGCTGCACTCATGTCTCCGTGGTGGCTCTTCACTGTTCGACTGGAAACTTTTTTTCAGAGAGGAAAACTGAAAACACCCAAAGCAGGAGGGATAGATACCCACCTCCAGGGGTAAAGCCACAGCCCAAGAGGTAAGCCCCAGAATACCAGATGTAACAGGTAGGGTGGGCGGACAGACTGGAGGAAAGGCCTCGGCGTCTCCTGCCCGAGGACAGAGGCGCTGCCGGCCGCCTAGCAGCAGCACTGCCTCTGGCAGCAGCACTTCTGCTGACAGCACTTCAGCTGACAGCAGCCCTTCCCACAGCCGCAGCCACAGGAGCCGCAGCCACAGGAGCCGCAGCCACAGGAGCCGCAGCCACAGGAGCCGCAGCCACAGGAGCGGCGGCAGCAGCAGACCACGGGGACGCTGCAGCAGCCCCCGCAGCAGCCACAGCAGCAGGGGCAGCAGTGGGAGCAGCAGCCGACCCGGTAGGTTCTGCAGGTGGTGCAGCCGCCGCAGCCGCCGCCACAGCCACCACCACAGCGGCCACCACCGCAATGGCCACCACAGTGGCTACCACAACCACAGCACCCCATGGCGTCAGTAGAGAGGACTCAGGAGAGGCGAGCAGGGAGACTCAGGAGGCGAGGGAGGTCTGATGCCCCTCCTGCTGAGGGAGCCCTTTTATACCAACTCTGGGGGTGGGAGAGGGAAGACACATGACCCCTTCCTCGTTGTTGTTTATTCCACTATCTGTAGGGGAAACTTCAGGCTCCTGTTTGTTTCCTTACTCGATACCTTTGGTCTTGTTAAGTCACATGTTTTCAATTTAGCTAAATTTACCTCTGTCTCACCCAGTAGGAATATTTAGCAAAGGACCTGTCCACATTTTCTCATAGAGCCTGTCTCGGAATATATGAGACAGGGAGACCCATCTGCCCACTGACATTTTTCTCGCTTGTTACTTTTTCCCAGGGGCACCCTGTGCTTCCTTTACACCTCCCCAGGGAACATTTCTAGGGGGTCCCTTCAGTAAAGGAAGGAGAGCATGCATGCGTCAATAAAGAAGGTAACTTCCAACTTCACTGTTTTCATCACTGGTCTATCACAGAATCAAAGGGGCCACATATACCCAAACTAGTGGATATGTCTGTCTCCCCTAACCTGGGATAGGTGCCCAGGCTGCAAATGGTGAACCCATTCTGTGAATTATAAAAATAGCCCTACTCAGAGAGCCCACAGGCTCTGTCTTCATCTTCAGGGCCGCCTTTGACTTTCTGCCTCGTAATTAATTCCTCTTGCATGAGTCACACGTGGGTGCAGTCTTCATCACCAAGTAGACAATGAGGCAGCCCCGAGGGCAGGCTTCAGAGGCCATAGGAAACTCCTCTGTCCCTTTGTGGAAATGCCTGCCCTGAGTGCTGACTTCCGTGGCATTAGCTCAGGACTCACGGGCTGCAATGATCCTTAAGCTCCCCAACATCTGTTTGGTGGAACACTAGTTCCGCAGGATATGAAAGCATACAACACAACAACGATTCAAATATGTTTGAAAGTAATCCATTTAAATAAAGCTAAACAGTCTTTTTGACTCTAGATCTTCTTCGAGGCTTCCGCTGGGTCAAATTTACTAGACCACCCACCTTGCTATCACTCCAGTCAGGTGAGAGCTCCCAGGACTCGCCAAGTGCAGACCTTGATGGTGGATTATTTAGAAAAGCACATTGACACATTCACTGCAGAAAACAGAAAGTAAAGGTGCAAAATGGACCTAAGCTGTTGATCACGGGCCAAGTGCACTCTGTATGCACAGTTGTGTATGTGCAAGAGGATGGGGCCCCGGGGAATCTCCGCACGATGTGGGATTAAGCCCTGCAATGACTCTCGGCCAAGCCAAAGGAAGAACATCACGCGCTGCTGATTGCTCAGGCCCAGGAAGAGGCTCCTCGTGTGTAATTAGGAGAATCCAAGTCAAGCACAGAGAGAACATCTATGTAATTGTAGAATTCAAGGACGACACTCAGTAGATTTAGAAATTGGAAAGAATTAATCTACACCTTGTGGCATATCCTATAGTTTTAGAAACTTAACCACTTACCTTTAGACAGCAGTACTTCTCAATAGGAAAAAAGACGGCCTATGGCCTATTTTCTTGGTGAGGACTCCAGTTACAGAAAATCTGTGCCTTCCATTGTTGGTGCCTCCCAACGCACAGGCCGCCCAGTACGTGACGTCTGTCACAGGCACAACTGAAACCTTCCCTGCCTCCGCGTTTCCTCCTGTCCACTGTAGACCCAAGAGTAAAACCTAGGTGCCTGATCATCAAAACCCTTTATAGACCTGAGGATGGTCTTCGATCTTTCCCTTGCAATTGCCAACAACCCTACATGTTTAGCCTTCAGTGGGGTTAGGAACAAGCTGTATTGGTGGATCTCAATGCCGGGCCCCTGGGACCAGCAGCCCCAGCATCACAGGGAACATGTTAGAAATGCAAATTCTTGGAGAGTCTGGGGGTGGAGCCCCATCATCTGTGTGTAATCAGTCCTCCACATGGTTCTGGTGCCGGCTCACCTCTGGGGCCTTCAGATTGTGTCAACATAGGGAAGAAGCTATTTCCCATTTAAAGTGTGGAGTGCCGTCCCATGTCACAGCTGCCTCGTTTAATATTTCTCATTTTCCCAGTGAAGATTTTTGTAAAACAGAGAAGATACCTTTTTCCTATGTTGCATTATTCAGTCGCTTTTCTTATGTTGACTTGCCTTCAGTATTTTCTCTCCACATTTCCTTAGAGCTATGAGCTAATGTTTATTTAAAAGCAGCATCCTTTCTGACTAAGACTTTATCACCTGCTAAATTTGCACAACGCAACCCAAAACGCAGTGCTTCCTAATAATTACCCTGTACTTCTAGGTTCACATCTCAACACACACATCTCAACACATACGCCGTTTTCCTATAAACAAAATATAAACTCAGAGCCCGTTTACTCAACCACAAAGCCTGGTTTGGGATTTGGAAGTAGGGTCACCCTGGCAATACCAAGAGCTCAGCCCTCTCTGATGTCAGTTAGTTATGCAATTAAGAAAACAGCAGCATGCCAGGCTGGTGTAGCTCAGTGGATTGAGTGCGGGCTGGGAACCAGAGGGTCCCGGTTCGATTCCCAGTCAGGGCACATGCCTGGGTTGCGGGCTGGGTCCCCATGAGGGCCATGTGAGAGGCAACCATACATTGCTGTTTCTCTCCCTCTCTTTCTTCCTCCCTCCCCCCTCTCTAAAAATAAAAAAGAATAAAATCTTTAAAAAAAAAGAAAAAAAAAAGATGATTTGCGGTTCTGGGCTTCACAGCTGCTAGTCACTCGAAACCCTGAGCCAAGGCCCTTTCCTCAGGGACCTGCTGCCTTTTCCAGACACGTCTGAAGAGCCAAAACCAGGCAATGCTGAGCGTAGTGTGGCCATTTGAACACCAACAAAATCTTTCTCCAGAAACCGTGCCCCCCTCCTGTGCGACACAGTCACAATGGTTCCAACCAACATCACAGGCTTCCGTGGAGGCACGGCAATCTGACCCCTACCCAGATGAAGATTCGGGAAAATCGGGAGTGAAATGGTGACAATCAAGGCAGCGTTGGATGGGAAGAGGGACAGACACAGAGCTCAAGGGGACAGGACATGGGTCCAGAAGAGGACCCGCATAAACAGGCCCAACTGATTTTTGACAAAAGAGAAAAAGCAACTGATTGGAAAAAGAATAATCTTTTCAACAGATGATGTGAAGCAATTGGAGACCCATGGAAAAAAAAAAAACCCTAACCTAAACCTTCCGTCAAAATGGCCACTGAACACATAAAAGGAAGCGCATTCGCAGACCCGATCACCCCGTACCTGAGCGAGCACCTGGCTTTTCCTCACCGACTATGTTGACACCGTCATGCTTGTGCCTGTTTACCAGACCCTGCCGTTCTGGAGGGCAGGAGCCACGTGGTTTTGGTTTCGAATTCCCAGACTGTTTCACAGTTTAAGGCATCAATTAATATTTGATGAATGAATGACTTCATCCTCTTTCCAGAGGATGACACCAGGTGGTCACATCACCACAAATCAATTTAAAGCCATTTACGGGGCCGGCGCGGTTGGGTATTGAGCCGAGTCTTACGTGAGGCATGCGGGTCGGACGCAGAGGTCCTGACCCTTCCCATCTCGGTGGAGTGTGCGATTCAGCCGTGGTGTCATTAGGCTTCAGGCCAAAGAGATTCTTCACAGAAAATTCATCAAACAGAGAAGCAAAGCAGCAACCCAAAAACACAATGTGTCTCCTAGAAAGACCGTGAATTCAACACTTTTTTAAAAAGGTGTATCATTTAAAACAGAAAAGAAAGCATAATAACAATACAACAAAGTTCATTCAAAATAAAATCAATTGTTTTCATAAGGAATACCCAGGTGGCCTCTGGGGTCAGTCTTCCAAGCTGCTGGAAGTCACCAGAGTAGGTGATGAGAACTCAGAAAATGATGTTACTTTGAAAGCAGACCTTTTTAAAAAATGCATGCTATTAAAAGATCACGCTGCTACTTTTATAAAAAGACATTAAAGTGATCTCCCAGTTCACGTAGAGTTTTTGCTGCCGTAATTGTTTTTTGTTGCTTGTTACAAAAAAGTAATTAGATGCAAGCAAAACTGAGCTACCAATCCCCCGCCCCCCCAAAAAACACAGGTCAAAGAGTTGGGCAATAAAAAGAAAACTTTTGGAATGAGGTGCCTAAAATGTCTAATCTATCAGGGTATTTCCCAAGTCCCTCCATTATCAGTGTCTCACGAGTTTCAACAGGTGGAGATTCAGCCTCCGGAGAGAATTACCTGCTCCCACCCCCCCACGCCGACCCCACCCACACCTGCCTCAGGGGCACCACCTCTGTTCCCTTCATCACCAGACTCTTGATCCTGGGATAAGGCGGCTTGCCCGCAGGACCAAGACAAGAACAGAGACACGTCTATTCCCTGGAAACCAAGGTCTTCGAAATAGCTTTTGACTGCTTTTCAGGGAGGATATTAGTGGATATTCTTTTTTCATTTGAGTTGTTGCAACACAGAATAAAGAAATAGAAACTGAGTCACCGAAAGGAACATAAACCGGGTGCCTGGGAAACTGCACACCTACTAGGAGCCAGTCCTAATCATCATCAAACCCTTCTCAGCGGGAGCCAGGGTATGCAGGGCCGAGCGTTTTCACTCAGAAATAACTGGGTCTGTAATTGTTCGTGAGGCTGTGGGAATACAGTGTGGGAGGCTATAATTGCCACTGGCAGCTCTATGAAGCCTTTGAACTTGAGGTCAGAAGAGAACCTGGGTGTTGTAAGATTGATGAGCAAGGATGGGTCACGAAGACACGAGAGGGAAGGTGTACACTGGAGAGTTCAAACAGGTAAGTGA
>PVJI01029972.1:0-14727 GCA_004026765.1 Micronycteris hirsuta | reverse complement strand
TCCAGTTTTGTTAGCATTTTGATTACAAGCATTTTAAATTGCGCATCTGATAGGTTGACTATGTCGTCATCCGTTAGTTGTAATTTGTTCTGATCTTTCATTTTGGCCATTTTCATTCTTTTTATCTTGGTGCAGTTGTCGGCTGGCAGGTGCCTGCAACCTGGGTCGCTTTTTGGATGACGTTGCCTCTGGGGGCGGGGTCTGGGAGGGAGCAATGGCGGCCTCCGATCACCGCGGGCTCCCGTCACTCCTCCGCTCCCCAGTTCCCCACCGCCTTTTCTGCCAGACTGGGTTCTGCTGGCTCAGCCCTGGCCACTCTCCGGCAGCGTCGCCGGCTTGCGGGATTCACCCGTTGTTCGAGGCCACGCCCTGTTCAGGCACTGGCGGCGTGAGTCCCTCTGTGAGAGCTGCCTCTCACTCCGTTCCTCCGCCCGGTACTGCCCTGCTTACCGGCCTGGATGTTCGTCTTCTCCTACCTCCTGGGTGTTGGACTTCCCTTCAGTTCGATTCTGTCTGTTCCGGTTGTTTAATTTGTCGCTACTGCGTTCGTTGTTTAGACACTCTGGATGTGCGGGCGGCGAGTGCGTCCACCTACGCCGCCATCTTGGCGGAAGTCCTTCTCTGAAGATTTTAATTGAGAGGAAGTTGAAATTGGATTTTTTGGTGGTGGCAGCTGTTACTCGCCACTGCTTTCTTTGGTTACCACCATAAATAATTGAGTAATGATTGTATTTTTGTTAATATTTTTTGCTAGTACCATCTAAGGAGTTTCTTGTTTTTAGAAAATATGAAGCTTAATTTCTTTTTTTGGAAAGATTTTATTTATTTTAGAGCAGAAGGGAAGGAGAAAGGGAGAGAAACATCAGTGTGTGGTTGCCTCCCTTGCGCCCCCCACTGGGGACCTGACCTGGCCTGCAACCCAGGCCTATGCCCCGACTGGGAACTGAACTGGCAACCCTTGGGTGTGCAGGCTGGCGCTCAGTCCACTGAGCCACACCAACCAGGGCTGAAGCTTAATTTCAAACTGTTAAAGTATATTTTGTATTATTTACCAAAGCACTATTTTGAATGTAAGTCATTATTATAAAGCCTCTTTATTTAAAAGCATGTGTTAAAAAATCTAAAAAAGAAGTAAACTGTAAGATGAAAAGTGAATCTCCTTCACCCCTCTTTCCATCCTGTACTCATCTTGAAAAACTAGTGAGAAGTTTCTTGGATGTCACAGGAGAAAATGACACCTGTCCTTGTGAGAAGTGGAGGCACAGCGGAGAGTGTGCTGCGTTCGATCAGACACAGAGCTGTGTCTCGCGGTGCTTTCCGGACCGGCGCACACAGACCTGCTTCGTGTACGGAGCTCGTCACCGCTGCTTTTTCGGCCCAAGTATCCAGTGCATGAGTGTGCCAGAGCTTTTTTAACTAGTCGACGGATAGGCTCCCATGCTGGGCTGTCGTGATGTGGGGCTGCAGTGAGCAGCCTCATGCACGTATCCTTGTGAACGTGCATGAGGACCCTCTTGGCTCCGCGCAGCCTACAAAAAAAACTGACTGACAGGTGTCTAACTTCTCTGAATTGTCATCGACCATGTTCAGGTTTTTCTTGCTGGCTAGGTATTTTAATAATTGTAGACATCAGGTTGGATATTTTTTCTCCGAAGTAGTCATATAATATCATTTTGTATTATTAAGGATGACAACTTTTTGTATTGCACATTAAATATTAGGTCAATAAAAGTGGTGAAAGCTCCCAGTCCCCCTCAGGATCCAGCATCCTGCATAGTCACAGGGGGCCCTCCCTTGGTTTACTGCTCTGCTGTCACAGTCTTGATATGCTTAATAATTTTGTACTGGACCCCACAAATTATGTAGCCAGTCCTGTAAAGAGTATTTATTTATCCTTTGCATTGCATTTATCGGGTGACTGGTTAGCAGAAAGAATTACACAGGTGTCAGGTGCGCAGCCCTACAACACATCAGCTGTGCACTGTTGTGTGCTGACCACCCCGTCAGGTCTCTGTCCTGCACAGACTTTGAAAAGAAGCGCATAAAAGTAGGCATCCCTCGTCCTCCCACTTGCTAATCCTGCTGCCCGGGACTCCCACGAACGGTTTACCAGTAGTTCCCCCACTTGGAGGCTTTTTAGAGTGTATATGTAAACACACACACGTCATGCTTGAGGTTGTTTTTTTTTTTTAAACCGCTAAATTGAAGTCCATGCAAATTCAGTGTGTATTTTCTTGAAAATCTCTGTAATCTAGAATGCTCCAAACTTAAAAAAAAAATTTTAAAGGGGCTCTAAAAACCTTGGCTGCAAGAAGTTGGTACTGAACTGTAGTTTTAGGTTTTGTATTGGTTTTTGTTTTTTTAAAGTGTACTTCCTTGAAGCTTTAGGGAAAGAGCTTACGTTTCAGAGTGTAACAGTCCCCATCTCTGATGAAATTTCACTGTCTTCAGTCTAGTAAATCAACTCAAAGGCCATCGTAGGAATGGACATGAAGTTTATTCATCAGTTAGGTTTAGTTGAACGAGGGATTCACTGGTGGGTGTGCAGAATTGTTTGGGGCTTCATTTTGTTAAAAAGTGGTCAGGATTCGCGGGGAAGGGACAAGGCAAAGGATTCTTAGAAGCAGCTGTAGAACACCGGCGAGGAGAACGAGCTCACGCCGGTTACAGCAGCCCTCCCGTTCCGGGCCGTGTGTCCGGGCCCCAGGTCTGCGGTGTCATTTCATCCTCCTGACAGCACTTGGGCGAGGGACCGCAGGGTGTGGTTGCGGCTCAGGGGGCTGAAGAAGCCTCCGGAAGGGTGCACATAACGTGGCCGGGCAGGGGCCCAAGCTTCTGTCCTTGCAACTTGAAGTTCGTGTTCCTTCCCCTGCCCTGCTCTTCCTGGAGGGTCGCTCATGCCCAGAACCGTGACTGCCGGCTCAGACTAAGGCTGGGCACTGAGGTGACTGGGTGTGCGGGGGACTTGTCAGGTGAACTGCCTGGGAAGGGAACAAGGGAGGGCACAGGCATGCAGAGGATGCGGCTGTGAAAGGAGAGAGGAGAGGAGGGATCTGTTGGAGCAGCCTCAGGCCAGGGCGGTTTGAGGAAGGCTTGGCCAGGCTGATAGGGGTCTGCCTCAGGTGGAAGCCTGGGCCCAGTACCCCTCTGTGGTCAGCATTGCTGGTGCAGCCTGGGGGACGGTGGCCTGAGGTCCTTTCTGTGCGACTCAGGGTGTGCAGCAGCCAGAGGCTGTTGGTCAGCTTGGCTTACCACAGCAGGTTCTGGGGAAGGGCCTTCTGAGTGGGACGCCCATGTAGCCACCGCCTGCAGCACTGTCTGTCCTTGCTGGAGTGGGGAGAGGCTGGCCACACGGGTAGGCAGTGGTGACGGGTAGGCAGCGGTGATGCAGGTCAGGCAAGTGCAGGTTAGTGCTAAGAAGGAAAGTGAACAGGAGGTGGAGGGGTTGTGTCAGCTCGGACAGGGAAGGGCTCTGATGAGGTGACACTGAGCTGAGACCTGAAGGCAGCAGGGAGAGGGTAGTGAGGACACCCCCAGAGCACAGTGCATCTCGGGGGAGGGCTGGACGGGTGAAGGCCGCGGGTCAGGGCCGGGAGGCTCGGCTGGCGGATGAGCTCAGGGCTTGAGTGCAGGCGGGAGTCACAGTGCGTGTGGCACCCCGGCTCGCGGCTTGAGCAGCGGGATAGCCGCCTGCCCTTGGCTGATGTTGGGAAGGCCAGGGCAAGGGTGGTGGTGCTGGGAACTCCAGTTTTTAAAAAGACGTGTTGTAAGTGGAGATGCTGATTAGACACCTAATTGTGTAATAGCTTGATGGCCCCCGAATTCTAGGTTCATGAGAGAAGGGCCAAGTAGAGATGACATTTGGAGTAATCCCTGCATAAGTGGTATTTGAAAACATGGGGCTGGAAGTCACGTAGGTCGGTGCTGGTCAGGAAGGAAGCCACAAGCCACATGTCAGCTTTGAGCATTTGAAATGTGGCTGTTTCTTTAAAAAAGATGTTATTTATTTATTTTTAGAGAGAGGGGAAGGGAAGGAGAAAGAGAGAAACATCAATGCGTGGTTGCCTCTCGAGCGTCCCCACTGGGGACCTGGCCCGAAACCCAGACATGTGCCCTGACTGAGAATCGAACCAGTGACCCTTTGGTCTCCAGGCCTGCGCTCAGTCCACTGAGCTACACCAGCCAGGGTGAAATGTGGCTATTTTTACTTGCTGTCTTGTGTCAAATATGCACAAGATTTCAAAGACTGAGTATGGGAAAAAAGAATGTAAAATATCATTCATAATCTTTTACTGGATTCTATTTAGAGTGATAATATTTTGGGTATATTGAGTTAAATAAAATATATTAAAATTAATTTCACTTGTCTTTCTTTTTTTAGTATGGCTACTAGAAAATTTTAAATTATATATACCTGGCTGAGATTTTGCCATTGGATGGTGCTGATGGAGGAAGCCTGGGGAGCTGGAGAAGGTGGGCACTAGGGCAGCAGTGGGGCGGGAGTCGGGTCAGTGGGCAGGTGAGCTTCCTGTAAGTGGCCCTAGAACTCGGGTCAAAGAGCAGTGGGCCTGACCTCAGCATAATGGGCGGGCTCTGCTCTTGAGAAGTGAACAAGCCTTGGAGACGGTCTGTAGGACAGGGGTCTCTCCCTGTACTGTTTTATTTTTGTTAATTTAAAAAAAATTTATTGATTTTAGAGAGGTGAAGGAAGTAGAGAGAGAGAGACAAAGAAACATCATCCTTTTGTTCCCCTTGTTGATGCATTCGTTGGTTGACTCCTGCATGTGCCCTGACTGGGGATTGGACCTGCAACCCTGGCATACTGGGACAGCGCTGTAATCTACTGAGCCACCTGGCCAGGGTTGCTTTTTTTTAAGCGAGTCCCATCAGGACAGGAGCACAGTCTGTTCGATGTGAGCTGCGGCGTGCCCTCTCTGTAGAATTAACCACAGCAGGGGAAACACGCGTAGAAATGATGCGCTCAGTGCAGGCCGGCAGCTAAGGCTTCCCAAAGCCTCTATCTCCCGGCTTTGGACTTGCAACTTGAGGAAACTATTGTAAGAATGTCGAACCTCCCTCTTTCTAATGCTAAGTGTGTAGAGTGCCTTTCAGTGTGCAGTTGGGCCCCTTGCATGGCCTTAACTCTCATCCGGTAGGGCTTTGTCACTGCCACTACTCACACGCGCAGCCTGGCGTTCCGGTCTGCACAGCGATCTGGCGGTTACTTTGGTGAGCGTGGGTTGGCAGCCCCATTCCGTCTTCTGTTCTGCTGCGTCCCCGAGGCCCAGAGCTGAGGAGCAGGCGGGGCGCTCCCTGACGGTGGGTCCGAGGGTCTGCCAGGTGCTGCTCATGGGCATCTTTGTGCCGTGTCAGTAGCTGTGACCATAGCAGGGGTGTCCAGTCCGCACCCACGGTCCGCATGCGGCCCAATACGGAACCCTGAGTCTACTTAAGACTTGTTTCTGCTCATCAGCGTCCATTAGTGCTCGTGTGCTTCACGTGGGCCCAAGACAGCGCTCCTTCCAGCGTGCCCGGAGGCGCCAGGAGGTCGGACTCACCTTCAGGCGTCGGGCGTGCGGTTCCCCCTAGACGGCATGCTCTGCCGCCCATGCATCTCCTGCTCCCGTTTTGCTGAAACACACATGCCCGTTTTTACGAGCAGTGTTTAGCACGGCCTTCCCCTCGTCACGTGGAGGCCCCGTCACGGAAACTGGAACTTGCTCGGCCTTGCCAGGGCAGGCAGAAGACGGCCTTGAAGAGGATCAGGTGGCGCCTGCAGCCTGCCAAAGTGGGTCGGAGCTGGTCTCGCTTTCTCTCCGGCTCGGGGTTCAGGTCTGTCTGCTTCTCAAAAGGTCCGTTGGGACAGTGGACAGTAATTAATGGCCAAACCAGAAACTTTGATTAAGGATCTGCTAAATGCAACGTCAGAAGGCTTTGCATTGATTTTTCAGAGTTGTGTGGTGGCAGGGCTGCATGCTGGATGGTAGGATGGACGAGGCCTCGGCTTCGGAGCTGGACCCACGCGGCCCATGCCGACTTGCTGGGGGCCTGAGTGCGGTTGTGTTTCTCCCTTTTCCTTTCCCTCCCCCTCCCATCTCCTCCCCCTCCTCTCCCTCTCCCCCTCCTCTCCCCCTCCCTTCTCCTCCCCCTCCCCACCCCCTCATCCCCTCCCCCCTTTCCCTCCTTTCCTCTCCTCTCTCCCTTTTTTTCTTTCTTTCATCCTCACCTGAGGACATGCCTGTTGATTTTAGAGAAGGGGAGGGGAGGGAGAGAAACATCTTGATAGGTGTATTGCATAAAATGGAGAGTAGTACTTTGAAGGCAACCAAAGTTTAAACATGTAAGAATCGGTACGTGGTTTTTAATTTAAAAAATCTGGGTTTTTTTGGAGGGTGTCTCCCTTGTAGATCATGAAGCAGGTGTGGGAAGATGGGCACCGGGGCAGCCTCCAGGACCGCCCGTGCCACGCATACCTCTCTGGGGGGGCGCTGGGTTCCCCGCTCTGAGAGACGCCTGCGTGGTGGCGGGCAGATCTCTGAGCGTGGAGGTGTCATACTTCTGGGTCTGGCCCCTGCCCTGGCCTCTCTCCTCACTGTCACATCGCTGCAGCACCAGCAGCTCCAGCCTCTCTCGTCCCATGGCACGTGTGCACTAATTACTAATGCTGTGGCACACCCAAAACTATATTTTGCTGATTTGACAAAAAATAGGTGTAGTTTTGATTCATTCACACCAGATAGCTATTGTTATGTTGCTGTTGTCATTTTTTAAAATTTGACAGTCTAAGGGGGGAGAGGCCAGTGCCCCGGACTAAAGAGTCAGGTGTTGCGTGTTTTAAACATTCTTGCGGCGCCCCGAGTGAAAATCCCTGCTTTATACTTTTTACTGAGATGCAAGGCGCAGGAGAGTCCACACAGTTTCCGTCAGCCGTGGGGTGGGAAGTGCCGCCCAGGAGCCGGGCTTTTGTCCGGTCCCGGGGCTGCTGTCACAGAGTGGAGGACCGCAGGCTGGGTGGCTCTGGGTGGCAGTTGCTTCTCTCCCAGCTCTGGAGGCCAGAAGTCTGCCACCCAGCGGTCGGCCGGGCCGGCTCCTTCTGGAGGTGCTGGGGCGGGGTGTATTCGGTGCCTGTCTCCTGGCTTCTGGGGCCTTGTCAGTCATCTTTGGCATCCCTGGGTCTTCAGGCAGCTTCTCCTCTCTGTCCACATTCCCTCTTCTTATAAGGACACCAGCCATTGGGTTTGGGTCGGGACAGAGGTGGGTTGATGTGCATGGTGCTTGTAGGAGAGTGAAAAGGAGCTGCAGGTTGAAAGTGTCCGGTGTGCCCAGGACTCCGGTGAGCGCACCCTGCTCTCGGACAGAGGACACACAGCCCCTGGAGGGGCAGGGATTCAGGTTTGTCTGCAGCCAGAGGGCGATTGGGCCCCCGAGGAGGAGGAGGACCCTTCTGTGAATGTGCTGAATGAAACGCACTGTCTTCGCTTTGAAGTCACCAGACAGCATGCCACCGTTGCCTCCCTGTTCCTGCCCCCACTGTGTCAGGTGTGCAGCAGACACCCTGGGTAGTCGTCATTCCTGGCATGCGATTGCAGGCGAGGGCACTGTGCGTCCGATAGGCCAGTCCGCTCCTTCCTGGCTCTTTGGGCAGTGGTCCTCTGGAAAGCAGCTGCAGACAGTTTAGATGCAGAACGTTGACTGACAAGGACCCCCGGGGTCCACAGCTGTGGAGGGGGAGGGAGTTGGGCTGCCTCGTAGGCCCAGCCACCGCCTTGACCAGCCCACGGGAGCTGGGGAGCTGGAAGAGCCCAGCTGGACCACATGACCAGACCCAGTGCGCTCCCTCAGCGGTGGTTGGACGCGGAGCCCCCCATGGGGAAGGGAAGGTGTTGGGAGGCGGCTGCCTGCAGGGGAGGCAGTCCTGACACAGCACTCCCAGCAGCTCGACAGTCCTCAGTGGGGCTGGGAGGTCCTTCACAGTGTCTGCCTCCGGTGTGCAGAGTTTTCCTTAAAGCATTTTTTGGATTGGTTTGGTTTGGTTCATTGGTTGGCCTTCTGGAAAAATACAGAGCATGTTCTCCTTTCTCTGTGACTCCCTCAGCTCCCTGCTCCCCACTCTATGTGAGGTATGTGTGTGTGAGAGAGAGCAGAGTTACAGCACATGAAGCTTTCTTTCCCAGGGCGAATGGACTGGTCTCCTTACATTTATGTTATTTCACATGGTCTCTGTGCTAGCCTGCTCTTTTCTTGGTGTGTGATTGAGACTTCCTTAGCTTTCTTTAGCAGTCTGTGTATTTTAAAATACTCATCAGTGGCATTAAGGTCCTTCGAGCAATAGCTTATTTTCAAAAATTTGGAACCTATTTGAATTGAAAATTCTCAATTCACTTAATCCTAACTCTTTTCCCCTGTTGAATTCGTCCTGCTTTGCTGATCTGAAGGACTTCTTAAGGAACCCACGCGTACACTGGACGCCCTTGGAGCCGCGTGCAGTTCTCCGACAGCCGTGCCGGGTGCGGGGCTACTGCTCGTCAGCCCATTCGCGCCGGGCGGCTCCTGGTCGGGTGTGGGCCGTCATCAGGTGGCTCGTGTGTGTGGGCAGCGCTCGACTCTAGGATTAGTCCCACCCGCTTTCAAATCCCAACTCTTCCTCTTTCTTGCTCCTTGGGGAAATCAATTTTCTATTCTAAGTTTCACTTTCATCATCTAAAAAAAGGAATAATAACACTATCTACCTCATCGGGTTGTTAGAATGAATTAAAAATACATATAGGACACTTAGGTAGTAAGGCCTCAATGAGCAGGAGCTGCTTCTGCTGTTGTTGGAAGGAAGCCACGCTGACCATGAGGGAGAAAGTCTCCCACCTCCCTCCCTCTACGCGCAGGTGACTGAGCCACCTCTGTGACCCTGGGAAGCTCCAGGTGGGAGGAGATGTGCTTAGCCAGGGACGAATGTCCACAGAGGGCCTGCAGGGAGGACCACGGTGATCTGAGTGAGGAACCGTGGAAGCCATTCCTGGGTGATCTGGTGGGAGACGGGTCGCCCCGCTGACTGACACCACTTCTCTCCTCGTCCCACCGGGGCCGACCACCGCAAGGCAAGGGCCACGCAGACAGGCGGCAGGATGGCAGTGCTGGAGACAGAACTGCTGTCATGTGCAGCTGCTGACTGTGGGAAACCTAAGAGAATCTGTGACCGAGTGTCCAGGAATAAATCTTAACAGCCAAGGCCTGTATGTGAAGAATTAGAACTTATTTGGAAGACGTGACAGGAGACCTCAGTACATGGAGACATGGCTCTTGTCCATGAATGGGAAGGCCCAGTACGGTGAAGCAGTCAGTTCTCCTCGCGTTGATCTAAGTATCGAGCACATTTTCAGTCAAAGTCCTTGTGCGGTTTCTCATGGAATGGATGGCTGATTCTAAGATTGTGAGAAGGAGCTAAGGGCCATGAACGGGAAAGACCCTCCTGATAATCTCAGGACCTCGTGTGAAGGGCTGGTGAGCAAGACAGGTGTAACTGGCATGGGTCGGATATGTTGAGCACGCACGAGAGCCCCCGCAGACCCGTGGTCAAGTTTTGTGGACCTTTGGTGCCGAGAGAACCAGTGTTACAGATGGGGGTGGGCGGACGACCCCAAGAGATGCTGGGACAGTTGGTTTCCATATAGAAAAAAGAAACTGGGTGCTTTCTTCACAGTTCTATTTCACAGGTTCTAGGTGGATATAACTTGTCGATGGATTCAGGACTTGACTGTTTTACTAGATTTTACAAGGTTGTCCTGTGGCGACAAAACCCCCAAATCTCAGTGGCTTAAACCCCAACACTTCTTCCTGGCTGACGTCACGTTTTGGTGGCTGTGAGCCAGCTGCTGAGGCTCGGTTCCAGGTGTCCTCTCATCTGGGGACCCATGCCGAGGTAGCCGCCCCATTCAGGAGGTGCTGTCCCCGTGGTGCCCGGAGAAGAGGCCAGGCTGCGCCCATGGTCGCCGAGAAAGCCTCTGTGTGGACACGGTGTCCGCCACGCCCGCTGCAGGCCATGGTCCAGACCAGCTCCAGGGAGCGGTGCGGTGACAGCAGGACTGGCTGTGTTAAGGGCTGTACTGGGGAGGAAGGGACAGTTGGGAACAAGAGTTCAGTCTGTTGCCCATGTGACATTTCCATTGCAGGCCTGGCTAGAATAAAAGGCTGAGAAGGAAGACTGCATTTTACCAAGTTCCCCAGATGACCAGTGTACTTTAAAGTTTGGGAACTTTTTCTTGTTTTCATGTACAAATGTGTTTTAAAGTTGTCTTGTCACAAATGTGACAAGAAGAACCCTTGCAGAAGAAAATACAGGCCAGTATCTTTTGGACTTGAGGGTAGGGAAGGATGTTTGAAGACAGTGTCCTCAAACTTGGTAAAGGGCAGCTCTTCCTTACCCAGCCTTTTAGCATCTTCAGGCACCCCCCCCTCCCGCCCCCCACCAGGATAATGAGAGGGTGAGCTGCTGGGCTCGGCCTACTGACTGAGGTGTGCGTTTCATTGAAACACACACGCAGACACACCCAGCATCATGTTTAACCAAATCTCTGTGCACCTGAGGCCCAGTCAAGTGGACGCACCAAAGGCGCCATCCCGGAGATACTCCCCTCTCCGAAGCCCTTCCCAGCTGCTGTGGGAGTGGCGTCCAGAGCCCAGGTGGCGCCCTTCATCCAGCCCTTCTCGGAGCCTCAGGGCGCCTGCTTCCCTCCCAGCTCCGTCCATCCGTGGGGAGGTGAGGTCAGCCTCCTGTCAGGCGTGGGGGCGGGTGGCTCTGCTGTGGAGGTTGAATCCAACCTGAAGGGTGCTTCTTTCCCTCCCCCAAGGACCAAGGACACAGAAGGGATTTTGCTGGAACATACTAGATCACACAGTGGTAACTGAGGTACAGAGAATGATGAAGTTCATGGATGTGAGGTTTTCTCTGGGATGGAAAGAGTGGTGGGACTCTGAAGGAAGGGTGACAGTTCAACCTGAGGGCACCTGTTTGCAGTTCTCATGCAGGTTGAGGCCTGGCGGGCGTAGACTGCGAGGGCAGGGTGGAGACTTGGTCGGTCGGCGGTGACGTCTGCATGAATCACACAGGTCTTGGACGTGGACACACGGATGTCCTAGGGTCTGTGAGAACTTTGGCAGTTACAGCTACTGGTAGTTAGGTGACACCTGAAAGGTGCATTTGAATAAGATTAATTTATTAAATATTTCAAGGGATGATTATTTCCATAGTCGTCTAAGTTCATATTCACTTGAACAGAATACTTATTACTAACCCCCAAATCAAATGTTTCTCATGACAGAGAACTTGACAGAATAATTAAGTTTATGTTTAACATGAGTCGTTTGAAAGTTGATTTTTATGTTTAGTGTTTAGATAGCTATTTTTCTTCCAACTTCATGCTTTTCTGACCCTTGCAGTGTATATTTCTGCTACCTTTTTTCTTCTTGTACCTTTACCTTGGTTAGTGTAATAACATTTATGACTTGAACATATCAGTGACGTTTTAGAGAGTTTTGATGTGTACAGGGCTCTAAGACAGTCGTCAGATCTAGTTATCGAGGACAAGGGTCTTTTTTTTTTAAAGATTTTATTCATTTATTTTTAGAGAGAAGGGAAGGGAGATGGAGACGGAGACGGAGAGGGAGAGAAACAGCAATGTATGGTTGCCTCTCACGTGGTCCCCACTGGGGACCTGGCTTGCAACCCAGGCATGTACCCTGACTGGGAATCGAACCGGGACCCTTTGGTTCCCAACCCACGCTCAATCCACTGAGCTACACCAGCCAGGGCTGAGGACACGGGTCTCATCAGTGTAAGCATCCCATCCCAAACGTGTCCCTGCTGCCGAGTAGCTTCAATGTGTTTTTGAGGATTTTGCATTGTTGACCTGTCTTTAAAGAGCTGATAGTTTGGGCTTTGAGGAATAATTGCCTTTCAGTGACTTGGGGAGAACTCCGTGGACACAGAGCTCTATGAATGCTGTTCCACGCCGACTCTAAGTGTAGTGGGGCCTCTAGCATGTGTCCTGGGTGCAGGGGCGCCTGACAGACACTTACATTAAGTGGCATTTCTGCAGGTTTGGCAACCACGCCTGACGCCTGGCAGATGGTTATTAAATACAGGGCTTCTTGTTTAGCTCGACCCTCCGCCAGTCCCGGAGGGTGCCCTCTGGGCTCTGTACTTGCCATATTGCATTGCAGAGCCACTGGCCAGTGGGCCCGCTCCTCATAGTGGCTCTGCCGTTAACATCCTTTTGATCCACTAAAAACAGCGTGGCGGTTTCATGAGGCGGAAACAAACCCAGGATCACTTCCATGGCCGTGAGTGTCTCCTTGGTGCGCGGGGCCTGCCTGGCAGTGCTGCCGCGAAGGCCCGGGTGTGGGTCGGTGGAGATGCGTTATGATGAGCGCCGGGGCATGCCTGGGGAATGGGAGCCCGGGCGGCTCTGAGACTGTGCGGCAGGGAGTACTGATTGATCAGCTGTGCGGTACAGTTTGTGCAGATTGTTGTTATTTTTAATTTAATCTTTATTGTATTTTTTCCATTACCATTTAGTCCTCTTATACTCCCTTCCCCCAGCAGTCACCACACTGTTGTCCATGTCCATGAGATCTTTTCGTGTGGATTATTTAAAGGAAGGAAAAGAAGAATATATTTGATGATCTTATTCCTAAATTACATCTTCAGTGTTTACTTTTCAGTCCTGTGGAATTTAGGCCGTAAGGACCCTAGATGATCTGTCTTCTTTATAACTAGGGACCTAGGGAAAATGTCTGTTTTTTTCCTGGTTAGACGGTCGTATCTCCCAAAATCTGTGCGGAAGAGCACAGAAGGGTCCGTCGTGAATGCGGGTGGGGAACGGGGAACGCTGCCTCGGTCTGCTGCCTGGAGGCACCGCTGCACATCCCCATGCGGAGAGTTTCAGGATGCCCTGAGATAAACACCTGCCTCTGTCTCAGCTCCGGTGTTTCCCTAAGGTTTGCAAAAGGAAGAAATTCTAGAGCAAAAATGATACTGTTTGTATTGCCCACCGCACATGCGGGGCTGCGTCAGCAGGCTACCTTTTCAACGGTGACACTGCTCGTTTAGTGGCTTTCTAGGGACTGTGACTGCGGCTGTCTTCAGAACCCCGTCGGAGACGTGATTCCGTCTGTACAACTAAGGGGTGACAGATTAGCACAAGTCCTTTGAACCTCTTCTGAGTTGTCAACTGTGTGTCTTTGCAAAATCAAATACAGAATTTTATTCTGATAGTTTAAAATTTAGTAGGATATGAGTAGTATCCAACTAGTAGCATATGAGTTGGATAATCCATTGAAAATTTTTATATTGAATTAGATTTCTTACTAACATACTTAAACATTACCAAAGTATTCCTTATTACCTAATTTTATTTTGGACAATTGTAATATGTGTTAGTTAGCTTATGGCTTTTTATAATACCTAAATAAGAATTGACCTACTGTGTTACCAGCGAGTTGCAGAATCTCAGGCCACTTTTCCTTCCACTCATTGAAACTCACTTTGTATTTTTTATATTAGTAGTTAAAAGCTATTAATTTTATGCAGATATTTTGACAAGTAACAGCCTCACTTTGAAAAATTATTTTAGTGCACAATAATCTAGTATTGTACTTTATAAAACATGTCCTGCTGGACAGAGCGGGTTCTAAGAATTGTACTTGTTTTATGTTTGTTGTTACTAAATAAACTTTCTCAGGGTTTTTGAAATTACATTTTATTTTTTTAAGTATATTTTATTGATTGTGCTATTATAGTTGTCCCATTTTCCCGTGTATTCCCCTCCCACCCGCATTCCTCTGCCCTTTAGTGCATGTGCATGGATCGTACATATGAGTTCTTTGGCTTCTACATTTCCTATACTATTCTTAACCTCCCCGGTCTGTTTTATATCTACCATTTATGCTTCTTACTCTGTACCTTTCCCCCCTCTCCCACTCCCCCGCTGATAACTCTCCATCTGATCTCTGTTCTGTGATTCTGTTCCTGTTCTAGTTGTTTGCTTAGTTGTTTTTTTTTTTTTTTTTTAGGTTCAATTGTTGATAGTTGTGACTTTGTTGTCATTTTACTGTTCATATTTTTGATCTTCTTTTTCTTAGATAAGTCCCTTTAATATTTCATATAATAAGGGCTGGGTGATGATGAACTCCTTTAACTTGACCTTATCTGGGAAGCACTTTATCTGCCCTTCCATTCTAAATGATAGCTTTGCTGGATAGAGTAATCTTGGATGTAGGTCCTTGCCTTTCATGACTTTGAATTCTTCTTTCCAGCCCCTTCTTGCCTGCAAGGTTTCTTGCCTTATGGGAACTCCTTTGTAGGTAACTCTCTCCTTTCCTCTTGCTGCTTTTAAGATTCTCTCCTTCTCTTTAATCTTGGGTAATATAATTATTATGTGCCTTGGTGTGTGCTCCCTTGGGTCCAACTTCTTTGGGACTCTCTGAGCCTCCTGGACTTCCTGGAAGTCTATTTCCTTTGCAAGACTGGGGAAGTTCTTCATTATTTTTTCAAATAAGTTTTCCATTTCTTGCTCTTCCTCTTCTTCTGGCACCCCTATGACTCGGATGTTGGAATGTTTAAAGTTGTCCTGGAGGTTCCTAAGCCTCTCCTCATATTTTTGAATTCTTGTTTCTTCATTCTGTTCTATTGAATGTTTATTTTCTCTTTCTGGTCCAAACCGTTGATTTGAGTCC
>PVJI01029971.1:0-14700 GCA_004026765.1 Micronycteris hirsuta | reverse complement strand
AGTAAGCCAGGCAGTGAGGGACAAATACCATATGATCTCACCTTTAACCGGATCATAACCAACAAAAGCAGAAAGCAAGCAAAACATAACGAGAGACACTGAAATTAAGAACAGTCTAACAATAGACAGGGGAGAAGGGGAGGGGACAATGGGGAGAAGAGTTTTCAGGAAACACTGTAGAGGACACATGGACAGAACTAAGGGGGAGGAGGGAGGTCAGGGGGGTGGGACAGGAGGGGAAGGGAGGGGGGAGGGGAGAGGCTGCAAATAACTGTAATTAAACAAAAAAATTAATTAAAAAAAAGAAGGTTGTTATGAAAAAAAAAAGAAAGCTATGATGATAAGTAACTGACAAATTTTCAAAGAAGAAACCATAGTAGGCAACCTACTATCACAAGTGTTGTCAGAGATGAAATATATATATATATATATATATATATATATATATATATAATGTTTATTCTGTGTAAATTTTAAATTCATGCACAAAAATTCTAAGCCACAGCAAAAAGAAAATAAATGCATAATTAATTTTAAGCACTTATAAAAAGAGAGGAGCTTCTTTTTTAGATCCCAAGGGCATGGAGCATATATGATATTCTATTTCTTTCTCTTCACTTTCCAACCCCCAGTCTATAGCTGCGAGGAAAGAAACAATGGAATATACAGAGTAGAATAACTGAGTAGAATGATATAAAAATATATGAAGGTTAACATTTATTTATGGAAATAATCTTACAAAAACAGATACTACTCATTGAGAAAGACTGTACATAAAGGGGCACATTTTCCATTCCTATACAAATGAGATTTTCTGGGGGTATCAAGAAATAGAGTAATATACTTTTAAAAGATCAGTGACTTTGACAATCGAAGAGGATTCTTAGCAACAAAATTAGAGAGGCAAAAGCCTTCAGAAATCCAGACTCTGCATAAAGTGAGAACCTCTTCTAAACTCTCAATTCTTAGCAAATCAAAGAAGAAGGAGTGAAGGATAGTTTAACACTCCTAAAAGAAAAGTTGGTAAACTACAGTTTACAGTTCAAATCTGGCCAACTGTTAGATTTTAATATGGCTCATAAGCTAAGAATGTTTTACATTTTAAATGGTTGAAAAAAATAAAAATAATTCAATAAAAAGAAAAAAAATAATATTTAATGACATTTGAAAATTATAAGAAATTCATATTTCAGTTTAAATACATAAACTTTTATGGTGCACAGTCTCAACAATTTTTTATTTACATGTACTCTTTTCCTTAGTCAGCAGAACTGAGTAGTTGCCACAGACTATATATGCTGGGAACCTAAAATACTTACCGCTTCTTAGTCTCTTGTGAAATAGTGTGGCAGTCTCTGAACCAGAAGATTTTTTTAATTTTATTCTTGATTTAAAATAGATTTATTTTCCTATTATCTCTTCCCATGAAGTCAAATCTGATTGCTACAGATCTGCATTAAAAATTAAAGTATTTTTTAGGAAAAAAATGGTAATTTTGGGGTGGGAAATTATTGATTTCTTTCTGAAAATATTCAGACAAGTCCCAGACTCTTAGTTTGTGTCTAACACTGGGCTAGTAAGTCCTCAGCAGCTGCACAGACTGCAAGCATATGCTCTTAGTGTAAAAATTTCGTATCTATTTTACAAGTTTTAATTGAGAATTGTCCTGGGCACTGGGAGTGTGGCAGGTAAAAGGGCAAAGTGTCTGTCCTCACAGAGGTTACATACATTCTTATAATGAGACACAAACAATAAAAAAGTCAACAGCTGAACCAGCTAAATTGAGACTGTGATAAGTAATAAATAGGGGTGGAGAGTGACTTGGATGGGATGGGATTACGAAGGGAGGAAGGGGCTCTTTGAGGAAATGATCCTTGAGATGAAGTCTGGAAGATACAAGAAATAGGTTATGCACAAAGCCCAGGAAAGTGTGCCAGGCAGCGGGGACAGTAAGCACAAGGTCTTCAGGCCAAGATAGCTTGTGGCTGAGATATAATACACAGTGAGGCAGGGAGAAGATAAGGAAAGAGGGATAGGGGAGATAAGATAGGTGAATTTGGACAGACTTTGATTCAATATCTTTACATTATGGTGAGAAGTGTACATTTTATTCTAACATGATGGGAAACAACTGATAAACTTTTAAATAAGATGAGGGAAGGAAGACGATTATTTTTTCAAATCATCAACATTTGTACATTGATCCTATGGTTGCAAGAATGGAAGTAGATAGACTGTGGGAGGGCCCTACTACAGAAGGGTAGGCAAAAAATGATAGAACATGGGACAGTGCACATGATGAGAAGTGAGAAAATATGAGTTATGTTTTGAAGGGAAAGTCAAAAGTCTTGGATACAAGATATAAAAAGAAGAAGATTAAAATTAAAAGGAATCAGTGTTCTGAAAATCATTTCAAGCCTGTTCATCACAATACAATATATTGAGATAAAAGTCAAGAAAGGAGAGGGGAAAGTTGAGCCCTGGCAGGACCTGGAAACATTAAAACTAGAGAATTAAGGTAAAAGTTCTTCAGGACTGGCAATGACCTCAGCATAGGAAAAGGCACCAGAGCAGATGCTATCGGATAAAACCTACAGTCAGAGGGGGGGAACACACACACACACAGACACACACACACACACACACATACACAACAAGGTCATTAGTACAAGATAATGAAAGGTCACTGTGTAACACCTTGAAGTAAAAAAAGTAAAACCAAGCCCATTTGGGCTTAAGTAGATAGCCAAAAGAAAAGCACCCATCGGACATTTGATTCATGTTTCTTTTCACAGAAGAAATCCTCAGGACCCAGATGTATGGGAACTGGCATTTGAATCATTGACCACTGGTCGACTCTAGCTATTGTTCTATCATATTACATGAAAAAGCAAGAACATTATAGACACATTTATTTATTGATAACAAAGTTCAATTTGCAAGCAAGAGTCTGGGAGGACAATAAGCCAGTCTGGCACAGTGAAAACCCTTTTTCAAAGTCGGGACCCTGCAGCGGCCCGGGGCTGCTCTCAAGCCTGCGTCTGGGTTAGTGGGCAAGAGCACTGTGGCCCAGAGACCTTCATGCCAAGTTTTGCAACTTCTCTGAAGCTTAGGAGGGGTTGAGATTTGAAAATAAAGCCATTTTCTAGTTAACTTTGTTTTGGGATTTCTTGAGCTCATGCTACATATATTATTCTATAAATCTGAAGATTTTTAAAAGAAAACTAAGGGTTGTGTGAAGTGGTCATCAATGAAAATAAAAAGGTTCTGAAAGCCTAATCATACAGTTTTCCCTTTATCCAGCACCTAAATCCAAGTTTTTTTTTTCTTAATAGTCATATTTAATAACATGATCAGAAAAAGGAAGTACCACCCAGAGTAGATATTTTGTGACAGAGACATCTTGGAACAAACACAGTAAGAAGAATCTGACTCAGATAAGAGCCTGGATTAAGAAACAAACATCTCAGGTACATTTCACACTGTACACACCTTCAGGGAGGGAGAAAATGAGTAAATTTGAATGGAAATATTTAATATTTTTTCTAAATTTCTTAAACTATTTCTCTCCACATAGATAATTCAGAGGTATGAACGCTCTCTCTTTCACCATGGTTTCACATTTTTTATGCTTTACCTGTATAGTTGAAGGGCTGGAAGATGTTTTTTCCAAGATGATTTTTTTTAAAGTTCCAAATGCGAAAAATAATGCCAATCTTTATTTTATCCACATCTTTTCTTCTATGTATTCTCATCACAGTATGACAAGCAAAACTCTTTCATTGCAACAACCTTTTATTTGGTATAGATATATGCTTAATGTTCTCTTTGTAGTACAAAGGCTTAAAATGCTATTTTCTTCTCTTCATTTAGAAGCAATCACTCTCTCTCTCACTGAACTTTTACTCTAGGCAACCAGTCTCCAGAATTATACCACATCAACTGTGTGGGAAAAAAAATGCATGCATTGTTTCTTTTTTTGTAAACAAAGTAGTATTTGCCAGTTAAATCCCTAGGTATTAACTTTCAAAGAGTTAGATATGAAATCAGCAAATAAGCATCTGTTCCTCACTATTATTTTATAATCACATTAACTAGCAGTTGTCTTTAGGTAACAGAGAAAAGCACATCAGCCATTACCTGTATTTCCAGGATGCCTGGGACCACTGGATATTTATCACACACGTAAAAGATCATCTCAGCAGGAGACAAAGTTTCACACGACTCGCAGTGCAGCCAACTTTCTCCCTATGCACGACCTCATGGCAGAAGAAACTCTGCCCACTGACAGCAGGACACAGGTGCCCTATTATGTTCTATTGTGGAGAAACTTACCCTCACTGCTGCCAGGTTTGATTTTCAATTATCATGTAGTTTGCACAAAAGCACTGTGCCAATTCAATTACTGCCTGATTAATGGAGTGTTGCGGGTTTATTTCAGGTGTCTAGCTATCTATTAATTAGCATATTGGGGCCTATACTCTACTGTTTTGTCCTGATATGCTTTGAAAAGTCCCCAGTGCAATTAAAAAAACTCTAATATGCTTTAAGTAGTTATTTGAGAAAACATATCCAGACTTTTTGAAACTCCTCAGGGATATTTTAAGCACATCCAGATTTATTATAAGGCATCTAAAATTCCTTTAAAAACACATTCTTTTTTTTCCCCCTTTACTAAGTTCTGGAGTTTATTTGTACCAGATGAGCAGTTTCTGTCGAGCACTAGAGCTCCTCATTCCTGGATCTGGGGGAAGAGGCTCCTCAGAGAAGACCAAGTTTGAGAATATCACTGAGTGATTCATTTCCACAGTATCTTCTCCAGTTTGCTTTGAACTGTAAACTCTGTAAGGGACCAAATCTAACACTGAATCACTTAAGGCATCAAGATGAGTTCTGTCAATATTCAATTGCTGTCAATATTCAAGAAAAAATGATTAGACTGAATGGTGAACAATATTGAATTTCTTTAGCCTGTTTTTTGGCTGAAAAATGTCATTAGGAAAAAATGACTCTTCGTAGGCAAATAAAGATCTTCTTTTTAGTAGCTGATATGTTTGCCACTTTTATGTATAACACTTTTATATCAGATGAGCTAGAAAAAATATAGAGCCCAACATCAGTATTTTCAAATGCCACCTGTAAGTTCAAGATGATGAAGGTAGTAAGTAGACCCATTTGTTTGTAATAGAGGACTCATGCGAGAGGAGGATGGGAGAGTGGACTGGAATAGAAAAATGGGGCTGCATTGTCAGCATCCAGCTTAATAATGTGACATATATTTGGCATCAAGAAACACTGATAGTATCATAATGTTATAATTATGAAAAATAATTTAAGCATACATGTAACATACTAAGTAATATATGAGTGTCAAATATATGTGAAATAATGTGCATATAACTATGTATGTAATATATTAAATATGAATAATATTTTCCTCAATAAGTGAGAAAACCAGGAGTTAGAGAGAGCAGGAAAGGAGAGCAGCCAGTTAACATTTCATTGCAAATTCAACAATGATGTGATAGAACATAAACAATACTGATGGCAGGGGACAGACTTCTACTTAAGAAACAACATATCAATCTCTGGCTGGTGTGGTTCAGTGGATTGAGTGCCAGCCTGCGAACCAAAGTGTCACCAGGTCGATTCCCAGTCAGGGCACATGCTTGGGTTGTGGGCCAGGTTCCCGGTGGGGGGCACATGAGAGGCAACCACACATTGATGTTTCTCTCCCTCTCTTTCTCCCTCCCTTCCCTTCTCTAAAAAATAAAGTAAATAAAAATCTTAAATAAAAAGAGACAACATATTAAGATGCTGACCAAGAGCTATATCACTTACCATTCAATAACCTCAGTGTTTACAACAACATGGGAAAGATATACTGAAGACCTAAAAACTTTGTAAAAATAATGGAATGTTCCAACAGTGTCTTTCTTGGAAGAAATAATCCACGTCACATGCATCCAGTAAGGTACAAATATTTCATGGTAATAATTTTAACATCCACCACACTTAGTAGATCTTCAATTATTTTTTGAAATTAATAAAATATTCAACACCAATAGCCCAATGAGCATGTGTTCTAACTGTATCCAGCACCAGAGTAAATACAATACAATTATACGGATACAGTTCTCTCCATACTATTAGTCTTCTCAGTGGATAACTTAGTTATCTCTGTGACAGGTATGCACACAAAGGGCAGCAGTGATGCAGACAGAATAACACTCATATACTGTTGAGTTTTCTAGAAGCATTGTGTCTCAGAATATTTGGTTGGGACATAGATAAAGTATCCACCTGTCTCCCCCCGCAAAAAACAATACTTGTTTTGTGCATTTATTCATTTACTCATTCCTGTGTTCATACATGTTCCAGTGCTATTGTCACCTGGCATGGTGCTTTATCACTCTCCATCTCATATCCAAGAAAATATATCAACATAAATCATAATCCTGCAAAACTGATGCAAGTGTTAGTTTTCAGAAATCTGCTGATATCATAAGGTATGGGAGGACAAGTAGAAAAAATGAATATGAAATTTTACTTTTTATAATTCAGAGCATATTGTTTTTGTTAAAAAATTCTTCTTTCCACAAAAAAAAGAAATAATTATTCCAGTAACCATTTACTCTTCCTGCCGAAAAATTCAGGATATGCTATGCCACGTTTGCAGACATTTGCATCAGTGAAATGCTACCTTGGAGTAAGAAAAAGAAAATGAGTCCTAAGAAAAACAGTACAACTGTCAAATGTAAATTTTATAGAACAGGGAGTAAAGTTTGGGTCCATAATTTTGAATAATACCCATCTTCTACCAGGTATTAGTGTTGTTGGCTTTTCCTGGTTCAAACCCATCACTAGCTGTCCCACTTGAAAGGTGAGTGACTTGCTCTGGTTCAGTCCACAGGGATTAATGACATAAAGCATTTGCTACCAGGCAGTGAAGTGAAAGCAGGTCCAACTGCTTAACATGGTAAGTGGTGAAGAGTGTAGAGTTAACTAAATCATACACATCGTAGACTTCCGGGCAGTGGAGCCCACATAACTTCACGACTCCCAGAAGGGTACATTAGCAGAAGTTAGAAAACAACACAGAATCTTTGGAGAGGAATGCAGAACTTAACAATACTGGAGTAATAGTTAAAAGTTAGTGTTTCCAACTCTGGAAAATTACTTCTTTATTTCATCCTCCATGATCTGATATATGGCCTGAATACATACATAGTTGAAGCTAAACATATTAGGATCACTAAATATCATGAACAACTTTTCAAATCCAGTGTGAAAACCTCCAAAATATTTTCCAATATGAACTTCTAAAGTTGTATACCATAAGAAAAATGTATTCCATATGCTTCACAGCTAATTGTGAGTAAGCATGTGCCTGACATTCCACAAAATACATATTTTTCTCACTCCCAAATTTTAAAGGAGAGAAAGCTCTTCTGAGAAAGCTGAAAAGTATTGAAAAATGACTTAAAGATGTTCATAAGTTATAAAGCAAACTTTATGTGACTTGAAAAACATTTCCCTGGTATTTAACCCATTGTTTTTACAGAGAGATTTCATTTTTGAAACATGTTTTTCTAACAAATACAAGCAAGATGTATGCAAAAAAAATTAAGAAACTTGGTTAAAATAATGTGGCTAGACCATCAGGAAAATAATGAGAATTTCAGTAATATACAGGAAGTAATCTAACCAGTGAATGAATTTGACTTTTGAAGCTTTATTTTTGTCCCAAATTTATAAATCTTTTGCAATATTTCTTTCAAAGCAGAATACTGAACTATTTCAATTTTAGTCAACAACCTTGCTAAAATTTTATTAACTATTTTCCTCTAAAATAATATTTTAAAACCTTTACATGTGAATATGGACTTCAACAGTATTTATAATTATTTTAACATCATTTTGAAAATGACTTTAAGTCAGTTATGTCACATAAAATATGGACCTCCTCATGAACTAAAGTTTCTTATGTTATTTTGTATGTTTTGTATAAATTAATTTGAAAGTCATTAATATACTCAGTCAAATAGTCTAACAAATTTAAAAATTGTAATTAGATTAAAACTCATATTCTATTCTCCCCATTGTAGAAAATATAAACTTTCTGTTCATTTTCTGTTTTGGATCATTGTTAGGAATTTTAACCTATACATTTTTATAGGTCATAAAAAATATTTTACTAGGTCAACTAAAAAAAACACTTAAAAAATTCTCAGAGTTCCTGTGAAATTTGACTCATGTTTAGGACAAAGCTAAACACGTGTCTTGTTTTGCACTACATGCCCAGTTTCAGCCCAGAGAAGATGTTTATGGTTCAGACAAAAAATCCTCAGAAATATAACTGTGAATATACCTTTAACTATAGTGTTGCAAAAGCAATGTTGTAACTTTGTATGTTAATCTATTAATACACAGCATGTGCAAACATGTTGGGAACCGCCCTGCCTGGTTTCAGAAGTTGTAATCCCCATGGCTAAGGCTGAGTAAAAAGGCCTTGGGACCATAAGCCACTAAGGAGGCAAAACTTATCCTCCCAGCAGGGGTGCAGCCTGCTTGGGAGGATACTTCACCCTGCTTGGCCTGGAGCGGATTACTGGTTAGCCAATGATGGGTAAGATTCCTCAAGGGAGGGATGACCTAAGACAGGCATGGTCGTGAAGGGGCCATCAGGGAAGGACTTATGGGACTATAGAAACCCCTTGGCTTTTCAAGGGCCTGAGTCCTCATTCTCTCTGTAAAAAGTCTCCTAATCTCTTGGCTGCCTTACTTCCCCTGCCTGACTTAAGCCTGAAACAGTGCCAGAGGCAGGTGTGGCCCTCTGCTGGAAAGGATGGGTTCCCCAGAGCAATCAGGCCTAAGAAAGAATGCATAAAATCTTGTGAAACCTGCTTTGCTTAGAATGTCCTAAATTTAAATGATAAGGGTCCCAGCATAAACTGAGTTTGTTTCCTTAAGTTTTATGGCCCTTTGACCATCACTCTGTATATCTGACCCTGACTCAGAATAAGCCTCTTAGTTCTTTGACTGTTATCTATTGTTTGATCATGACTAAATGACAATGATTGATGAGCTTTACATATGTCTTGTATTCCTATGCAAATTAAACCCAATAAAAGCCCATCGAGGAACAGGATCAAGGCTCCTTTCCTTTGAGAGATTGGCTACCTTTCCTCTCCAAGCAGATCATGTCTTGGTAGAATTATTCTCATCCTCAATGGGCAAGGGGGCTCTCCTGGACATAGTTCCCCCACACAAACATATGTTTATAAACAGGGAGACAAGAATATACAACAGTGTAGATAAAATTCTTGTATCTCATTCGATGCTCTATGAATGTTTTGTGTTGTGATTTCATTTGAAGTTTACATAATGCAACTTGTGCTTATTTGCAAAGGTCTGATCACTATCATTCTCAAAGCTGGAGCTGCCAGCCTGCTCAAGAGATGGGGAAGAAACCTCACCTTCTGGGACCATTCCAGCCACCAGTAGGAATCGGAGCATGGTGCAATGGGAAATTTGGGGGTGTTTTGGTAGGCAGCAAGGTATACAATCAACTTTATAAGCACATCTAGTTTACGGTATTTCTAAATTTGGCCCTTAGGGTTGGGCAGAAAATGTGTGACAAAAGGAAGATAAAATGTTGCTTTAACAGTCTTCCTCTGACCCACCAAAGGAGCCCAGCTTATTTGTTCACCATTATGAAACTAAAACAAAAGTCATGGACAAACAAGAAAATTCGTTTTGTGAAGAAACCTGCTGTGCAAAAGGGATTCATTCCTCTGTTGATGGCATGGTCCCCACTGCATGATTCTGAGCTAAAGATTAAAGAAGATCTGAGGTGTGTTTGCATGTCTTTTCTTGTTTTACTTGTTACAACAATATTTTGTAAAATACTTAGCTAAAGTATGCTATGAAATTAGCAGATGGTTTTAATTTTCATTTGGGATAGTAAGGCATATGCCCATTTTTGTTGCTATTGTGATAGATGAGTTTGGGGAAGGTTTAAAATTCTAATTCCAATGTTGATAGTTGAATAACGATAATTATTTTATTAAAAGTTAAAAAAAGTCAGTATCAAGGTATTTTATGGAAAAAAGCTTTAAGTACTATATGTTAACAAATAAATTAAATATATATTTAATTATATTTTTAGGAGACAGATCCTTGGGGGCTAAAATTCTTAATATATATTTTATTTCCCTGGAAAATAGCAAAGATCTTTATAATTATTTTTTTATTATTCTCCAAAAAATCAACTTTTTTCTAATTACAAAAGTAATTGATTGAAATTCAGCAAGATGGCAGAGGAGTAAGTGGAAGTCACACTAACCTCCTCCCAGGACAAATCTGGAATTATAACTAAATTGTGAAGAAATTACCCAAAACAAACAACTGAACAACAGCAAGAGAGAAGCCTTATAACCTTGGATAGATAGAAGAATCACCTTTGGTACAACCTGTCTGGTAAAGAGTGTGGTGGAGACTCAAGAGGGCTGGCTGGGCACCCACAGTTGGCAGCACCAGAGGGATAATTAAGAAGCAGTTTGGATCTACCTGAGAAAAATGGGGTCTAAACCCTAAGCTGGGGTCCCCTGCCTAGAAAACCAGAGACCAAAAGTACACAGATAATAACTAGCAGTGAAAAGCAGCACAGGGCTGCTCTCTGTCAGAGACCAACAGCTGGAGATTCAAAGAGCCTTTTAAAGGGCCAACACACAAATTTTCATTTGCTATTATTTACCCAGGGTTCCAGAAGCCGCTGGAATCCCTGTGCTGAGTCATCCTCCAAATGGTGGCAGCCATCGTGCTCAGGTAAACCACTCCCCTCCCAGTGGCAGCCGCCTAAGGGGAAACAACAGTCCCACCCCCAAGAGAGACTCTTCCCTGACTTTGTGGTTTTTAACCCTGACTGCTGAGTGCAGAGAGTCTAGATTAATAACTAGGAGACAGCCACAGATAGTAGACACCTGGCAAAGGCAGGGGTTGGGGCAGAGTGGACTAGAGACATTTGAGGAGAGACTGGGATGGGGGCCTAGGGGAGAGAACTAAGAGAGCAGCCATCAGGATCCCAGTGCTATGTCCTCACCCACACTGCAGAAGACATCCTGCTCAGGCAGACCACTCCCCTCTGAGCAGCAGCCTGAGGGGAAACAATAGCTCCAACCCCGAGAGGAATTCTACCCCACCCTATAGGGCTTAAGCCTGGCTGCTGAGTGCAAAGTGAGTAGATTAACAACTGAAGGAAATAGCCATTGACAGCAGATCTCTGGCAGTCTCAGAGCAGGCTGCCTAAGGTCAGATGGGGTCAACATCTGACATCACTAGAGGCAGATCCAGAAAGAAAAATCGGTGGTAAATACTAGAGGCTTCCAAGACAAAATTCACTGTGGTCTTCTCATATTTTCTTTCCTGCATAGCTTTTTAACATTCATTTCCTGTCCAGCAAGTTTGTGTATATTAAGTCACTAGAATTTATACTATAGTTTATTTATCTCCTTTCTTATAATGGTCTTAATCTCTTTATACCCTTATTAATATTGATTCATTTGCTGCTGATACTGAGATTGCTGGGGATGGGTAGATAATTTTGCAGATGTGGGTTTCTTCCCTTGGCTTTGTGGTTTTCTTCCGGCAGCACCTGCACAACAGCATATAAGAGGTGGTGGGTGGAGTGACCCTAGGTCAACAGGCTGGAAGGAAGAAATCACCAAAGAATGACCCAACAACAATCAAAACCCAATAACATCCAGAGAGCCAATATAAACAGCATCCTAAGAACATGAAGTTCAGGAGATCAAGGAGACTGCACCACTGAATCTCACAGGTCTCCTACCATAGAATTTTGCACTGTTATGGAATGGACCTGTAGGCGGGGGACAATATACTATTACTGAATGGATCCCCCTTTTCCCAAGGTCCCCCCGTACTAGGTTTGCCTTGCCTGCTTCCAGGGAATTATAGGTCTCAATGCTAGAGATTTGTGGAAAGGAAAGGAACTATTTAAAAGTTATACAGCCTTACAGTAATGACTGAACACAATCAACAAAATAAAAAAAGCAAGCAAAATATAACCAGAGACACTGAAATTAAGAACAATCTAACAATAGCCAGAGGGGAGGGGGGAGGGGACCATGGGGAGAAGGGTTTTCAGGAACCACTATAAAGGCCACATAGACAAAACCAAGGGGGAGCATGGGAGCAAGGGAGGGAGGTGGGTTTGGATGGGGTGGGGAGGAGGGGAGTGGAGAAAATGCAGACAACTGTAAATGAACAACAATAAAGTAATTAAAAATAAAAATAAAAGAACAAACAAAAATAAATAAATAAAATAAAATCCTTAAAACACCCACAAATGCACACAGTCCTTCCTTCCCCCTTTTTCCCAGTCTGGGGTGCTATATCTCAGGAAGACAAATAGAAGTCTGTGGCACAGATAGCCCCTGGTTCTTCCCAGTAATCCATGTTTGGCTGGCAGGCCTCCTGCAGTTCCCAGCACTATCAGCTGTATCACCACCACAATTTCCAGTTCTTAATCCAAAACCATGTGGCACATTCTCATGGCCCGCCAGCAAGAGTCCTTTCACCCCTTTCTTTCCCTGCAAGGTTTCTCTTGCTTCCTAAGACATACGTCAAAGGGGGTAACTGAAGCCATGTGGTTCCCACACTCATGGCTGCTGTGCTTGGTTTAAATCCCAGTGCAAATCTTCCTCTGCATCCCCATTTCAAAATCCTCGTACAACTGGCTACCCCTGACAGCATTCCCATATTTTTCCAGCTTTCCTGGGCTGCCATAATAAGTCCTGGCTGGTGTGGCCCTGTGGTATGTAAACAATCATCTCCAAGCTCTCACACAGGTGCTAAAACCAGGGGGAGTTGTCTCCTAGCTACATCCTGGATAGAAATGATTCCCACATCCCTGGCTCAAGGCATATGGCCATAGCTACTTAATATGTCTATGAAACCAGTCAAAAGTTATACATATGTTAAATGACCATTCCTGAGGTTATTTCCAAAACTGTTGAAATGCAAAGTAACTCAATGGCCTTCCCTCATGTGTGTCATGCCCAAGATCAGACTTGTGGGGGTAGGACATTCTATATTTTTAATATTTCCTGGACACCATGAGTCTTGGACCCCATTAATATTCCTCTTTCAGAGGATATACATATCCCTCTTTTGCGGAGGGCCTGGCTGCACACTGTTATAACATGACAGACTCAGAGAGTCAGAACATATCAACTTAAGAACCAAGGCTAACAATGAGTCTCAAAAGCAATGGGAAGACAAAGAAACAAACCCCAAACAAAAAGAAAGGAGGAAGTATCAGAAAGAGTGCTAAATGAAATAGAGGCCAGTCAACTCTCAGATATTGAGTTCAAAGCAACGGTTATAAGGAAGCTCAATAAGCTCTGAAAATTACCAAAAACTACATGGAAACTATGTTGAACATACTGCAAATTATACCAGTATGAAAAAAGAAATAGAAACTATCAACAAGGACCAAGAGGAAATGAAGAATCCAATCCTGGACTGAAGAAGACAGTAGAAGGAATCAAAAGCAGGCTCAATGAATCAAAGGATTGAATCAGCGAGTGGAGGACAGGTAGAAAAAAACACCCAGAAAGAGCAAGGAAAGGAAAAAGACTCGAAAAGAGAGAGGAGAAAGATGGCGGCGGAGAAGGGAGAAGCGTGATCGCTATCCTCCGGCCCACTGGCGGGATATCGGGCCGATTTTCTGAGGAGCAGAGTGATCACCCAGCTGTATTCCAGTGTGGGGGAAGATTGGAAACCAAGACTGCGCATAAAACTGAAAGATCAGCCGGTAGGGAGACTGCTTCGGAGGGAAGGGGTCACTCGGGCCTCACAGGGAGCCGGGAGGTCTGCGGACCCAGTAACAGCAGCTTCCCGGTTTGCTCCAGGTTCCGTGGGAGGGAGCTGGATTGGGGTGTGTGAGTTGCCAAGGCAGACGCGCGCGTCTGTTGGAAGAGCCTTGGTCCCCAGCAGTCCGGAGGTCGGTGCGTACCTGGGGACTGCTCTGCAGAGGCTGCTGATCCCAGCGGGAGGAATTGGAGTCTGAATTGAAAGGCAAACCCAACTTTTGAGCTCCTGGATTGGGCGCGCACCCGGTGGAGCTAATCGGGGTCGGACAGAGTAGGTACCCGACCAGGCGCCCAGGCCTGCGGCTTGCAAGCTCAGATTCCAGAGACAAAAGCGAACGGCGAATGCAGGGGTGCGAAGCTCACACCTGGAGGGCCTGAGACACAACCCAGTCCTGCGGTGCTGAGTCCCTCTGTGCGGGAGAAACAGAGGAGTTACTGAGCCCCACTGACAGGAGACACAGACCCCATAAACTCTGACTCAGGGTGGCAGACAGGCGACCCAGAGGAGGTGCTACAAAACCCGGCAACTCGGCTGGAGGCGGGACAGAAGCTGAGAGTGCAGCCCAGGAAGACAGCAGGAGAAGTCAGATATCTTCCCAGCCCGACGCTGTTGAAGCCAGCCAACAAAAGTCTTTTTTTTTTTTTTGTAATTTCTATGGTTTTCTCTCTGTTTCTTTGGTTGTTTATCCCCACTCTCCTTCCTATCTGTCCCTCTATATTTTTTTAACTCCTTCTACCTTCCCTTCATTTGGTATTCCTAGTTTTCTCTTCCTTTATTTCCTATTTTTTATTATTTTTTTTA
>PVJI01029970.1:0-15430 GCA_004026765.1 Micronycteris hirsuta | reverse complement strand
ACCCTTTAGCTTTCTCTCACAGCTTTCTTAACCCTAGTTGGTGCTCTCACAGGTTCTGTTGTTAATCAGGGGGCAGCTGGGCAGGAAAAGGTGCTTTGGTAAAGTTTTTTCCATTGTTTCTTTAGTACACTTTTTAACAGGGAAAAAGCACATCCTACTCTCATAATTGGTGGCATCTGTTTCCATAAGGACAGTATATTAGTTTATATTGCCTTATTTTGAATAGTGTTGCTGAAGGACCATTTATTACTGGAGAAAACACTGGTACTTCCAGTGACCTAATGCTACAGATGGAATTTGACAGAGAATATGATGCACAGCTTAGGCGTGAAGAAAAAAATTCAATGGAGATAGCAAAGGTACTATGACCTTATTGTGACAGCGGCATGGGTGGTAGAAAGAGCTTGTAGAGTGCTCCTAAATAAGTCTTCAACTATTTTTGCCTTTTAAGTTTCCATTTCCTTTGAACATTATCGAAAAGTGCATCCTTATGAAGACAGTGATAGCTCTGAAGATGAGGTGACTGGCAGGATACTCGTGATGATCCCTATAGACCAGGTATCAATGCTTTTATTTGATGAGAACATAGGAAGACTAAGTTCTCCAATGAATCCTTATATTTTATATTTATCTTTGGGTCACATTTGGTAATTTACTGTTAGATTTGGTTATCTTTTCAGACAATATTGAATTCAGCAGTTTAGTCTTTGCTATTTTTACATACTTGGCTTGTCTTAATTGCCTTCAGCAAAACCAGTTCCTACTCCCAAAAAGGGTTTTATTGGGAAAAGGAAAAGACATCACCACCAAACATGACGAAGTGGTGTGTGGGAGGAAGAACACAGCCAGAATGGAGAACGTAAGTTACAGAGAGGGTTCTCTCTGAATCGGGAGTTATATTATAAGTGAAAAACATGGGATTCTAAAGACAGTATCTTAAATTTTTAAAAATATCCTTTGTCCATTCTAAAGATGTTTTAGATGATAATATAGCAATGTCATGAAAACTCTTAGCCAATAATAACAATATAATGTACTGCAGAATAAAATTCTACAATATTAAGAAAAATAGTTTGATTTATATTGATTCTAAAATTAAGAAGTTGTTCTCAGGAAAGTAACATTTATTTTTCAGCATATTACGTTTCATAAAATAGCACCCCTACCCAATAACAGATAACAGTGGTGATTGGGGGATAAGTATGGGGGATAGAAATATTTTCTACTATATCCCCTTTTATACTTAAAAATTTTTTTTATCTGGTACCTGAACTATCCCTGAAAAATCAGAAATAAAATGTAATTTTAAAAAATAGGAGAAAAAGGAAAAAATAGCATTTTTTCTTTTTCATAAATATTTTGGTTAATATAAAATATTTAGACTTGAGCCCTGGCTGGTGTGGCTCAGTGGATTGAGTGCCAGCCTGTGAACCAAAGCGTTGCTGGTTTGATTCCCAGTCAGGGCATATGCCTGGGTTATAGGCCGGGTCCCCAGTAGAGGCATATGAGAGGCAACTACACATTGATGTTTCTCTCCCTCTCTTTCTTCCTCCCTTCCCCTCTGTCTAAAAAGAAGTAAATTTAACACAAACCATTTAGACTTGAGAACACAAATACTTGTTAAGTAAACATATTAAATTCTAGAAAGTCTAGATCTGACTCTAGAACAATCCTTTCCAATAGAACATCTGTGATAGTAGAAATATTTTATAATATTTTAATTAATTTGACTTTAAATATCCTCATGTGGTTAGTGGCTACTATATTGAACAGTGCAGCTCTAGAACATAATTGTCCTGGAGAGGGCATAGCTTGCTATACATACCCACTCCTCAGAAGTAATTAATTATGAAATTATATTTCTTTCATAAGATTTGGTATAGTCTGCAAAATATAATGTCATTTGTCTTATGTAAAGCAAGGTAAAGCATATGCTGAGCCCTGGCTGGTGTAGCTCAGTGGATTGAGTGCGGGCTGGGAACCAGAGGGTCCCGGTTCGATTCCCCGTCAGGGCACATGCCTGGGTTGCGGGCCGGGTCCCCATTGAGGGCCATGTGAGAGGCAGCCATACATTGCTGTTTCTCTCCTTCTCTGTCTCCCTCCCTTCCTCTCTCTAAAATAAATAAATTAAAAAAAAAAAAACATATGCTGAAATACCTTAGTTTTTAGATGTGATTGAATGTCTTCTGTGCACAGAAGAGAATAAACCTCTTCCTTTCCATTACAGTGTCTTAAATAGCCTTGTTCTCCTTCCTGTTGGGTTTATTAATGAGTAATTTTATCTTTTTTCTGTAATAGTTATGGGTTCTGCTTTCATAGCCTGATCATTTATTGAGTAGGAAACCTG
The DNA here is from genome assembly GCA_004026765.1 of Micronycteris hirsuta. Taxonomy (NCBI): domain Eukaryota; kingdom Metazoa; phylum Chordata; class Mammalia; order Chiroptera; family Phyllostomidae; genus Micronycteris; species Micronycteris hirsuta. Next base: position 13,083 of record PVJI01029970.1, on the reverse strand, counting down.
TTTCAAGTAAAGACTGGTCTCATTTTTTGTTTTTACTTGCCCCATTTTGAAGTATTCAGGTGCTAATTATTCATTTTGGCAGTTTGCACCTGGGTTTCAGGTAGAGATGGAATTGGAATGGATTTAAAACTATCAAACCATGTTTTCAATGCTTTAAAACAACATGCCTACTCAGAAGAACGTCGAAGTGCCCGCCTCCATGAGAAAAAAGAACATTCTACTGCAGTAAGTAATCTTACACTTTTTTCCTGTTTGATATTTCTTTCGTGAGATTGGTTTTTCAAATTAAAGATGCAAATAAAACCCAAGTAGTTTTGCTTATTAGACTTTTCAGATTTAATGTAACGGTTATTAATTACTTACTTAAAACTGTTATTTCAGTGATCATAATTTGAACTGTATAGTTTATATTGCATATGAATGTTCTAAGATTTTAAAGGAATTATGTCATATTAATAATAATTTGCAGTCTAATATTTTACATTAATGAAGACAGTGTCTAATATCTTGAGAGTAAAGTAATTTTTAAACCTTTAGGAAAAGTAAACTAATGGTAAGTACACTGGGAAAGCTGTTTAAACTTTGGAGGTAAAGTAAGATTTTGACCAAGCTAATGTTGGACTTTTAATGATTCTTTTAGATACTCGTTTCCAAGGACATTAGATTTAAAGTTACAGGAATGAATTCTATCTTGACAGTACTCTTAAGAGCCTATTATAAGTAAATAATAAAGGTTTAAAAAGTATATATTTAAATGTTTAATATTGGAAATGGCTCAGAAAATACAATGTGAACATTTTTATTTATAGTGCTTATCTCTTGCAGGAAAAAGCAGTTGATCCTAAAACCCGTTTACTTATGTATAAAATGGTCAACTCTGGAATGCTGGAGACAATCACCGGCTGCATTGGTACAGGAAAGGAATCTGTTGTCTTTCATGCCTATGGAGGGAGGTAAATGAACAAAATACAATACCATCATGTTGACAGAAGCTTAGCCCCTTCTCCCCAGTGTGAATGGATTTACACGAAGTCAAAGTTAATGCTGCATGGAAAGCAGATTAATTTGAAAAGTATTACTGTAGAAAATCTAGACAGCATAAGAATGTAGAAAGAAAAATACAATCATCTTAATCCCACCCTCCGGAGGTAACCATTCATTTTGCGTAGACTCCTTTCATCTTTCTTCTGTGCATGTATTAATAGTTTCTACTTCCTTGTAATCCTACTATATCATAGAGGCAGCTGTAAGTATTAGAGCAAAATCCGAATCTGGGTTTGTCTCAAAACCCAAGTTTTTCCTCTGTGGGGCCTTTTGGTACCAGGTCTAAGGAAACATCCTTAGATTAGCCACTGATTCCTCCCCTTATATCTCCAATCCTTACTTTAAGAAATACTGGTTTTAAATAAAGCTTACATTATTTAAGAAAACATCTTTTAGAGATCTTATGCTATTTATTTATTTTTAATTTGATCTTAGTTATTATTTTTTTCTTACTCATAAGTTTAAGGCTATTATTATTTTGTATTTTTTTTCCATTGCCATCTAGCCCCCTTATCCCTTCTCCCCCCACAATCACCACACTGTTCTCCATGTCCATGAGTCCTTTTACCTTTTTTCTTGATCTCTCCACCCCCTAAATACCCCCCGCCCCCATAGTTGTCATCTTGTTCTCTCTGCGTTTGTCTCTGTTTTGCTTGTTTGTTCGGTTTGTTCATTAGAGTCTATATATGAGTGAGAGATCTTATGCTATTTAGATCATACCCACTTCACTTTTGTTACAGGGGTTTTATGAATAAAGAACTGCATGAGGAAGAAAAACATTTTTAAAAGTAGAGCCTGTTTAGAGAATGTGCCAGGAATATGAAATCATCTGATTATTTACCACTGAAGTCACAGCAAAGCTTACTAGAAAAAGAAAAGGATTAAAAATGACTTAGGATAAAATAGTTCAATATTTTTCAAGCTGTGTGATCTGGAGCAAGTTATTTAACCTCATTTGTAAATTGACTCTTGCCTCATAGGGTTTTTGTGGGAATAAATAAGGTCATACTTGATATTACTTGGTATGTTAATCTTAATAAACATTTATTCTTCCTTACTTTAAGCTTTGTTGCCCCTTTTCCAAATTTAATTCGGGGATTCCCTAAGACCAGGCAAATATAACCGAATGGCACAAATTATTTAAAATGAAAAGATTACTCAAGGTAGAAATTAAAACTTTACAGAAAGGATTAAAATGAAAGTAGCCTTCATCTTAACCAACTCTTGCCCACAAATCTTTTTTTTTTTTTTTAAAGAGCCACTATTGCCCGGCTGGTGTAGCAGTGGATTGAGCGCGGGCTGGGAACCAAAAGGTCCGGTTCGATACCCAGTTGGGGCACATGCCTGGGTTGCGGGCCAGGCCTCCAGTGAGGGCCATGTGAGAGGCAACCATACATTGCTGTTTCTCCCTCTCTTTCTCCCTTCCTTCTCTTCTCTCTAAAAATAAATAAATAAAATCTTTAAAAAAAAAAGATGTGCAATGGAAATGTAATGTATAACGTAGTGATTATGGTCAACAATATTATAAACTTCAGAGCTGCTAAGAGTCTAGAACTTAAAACTGTTCTCAACACAAAAAGGAAATAATAATGTGTGACATAATAAAAGTGTTAGCGAACACTATTGTAGTAATCATATTGCAATGTATAAACATATCAAACCAAAGTTGTACATCTTAAACTTATAGTGCTACATGTCAGTTATATCTCAATAAAAAAAGGTCCATGCAAGAATACTCATAACAGCACTCGCTGTTTGTAATAGTGTAAAACTTGTGTTAAATTGTTTGTAAAACTGTAAACAAGCCAAATGTCTATAAAAGAATTGATTAATAAAGTATAAAATAATAAATAATAAAGTAAGAATAGTATGTAACAAAAAACTGAATAAACTTCAATTATTCCTAAAGCTACATTTATCTTACAAACAAAAATTTATCAAAGAGGTCAGATACACAAAAATATATATTGTGTAATTCTCTTTCAATAAAGTTTTAAAAGGCATAACTGAACTCTGGTGTTAATGGTTGATTTGTGGATAAGAAGAGATGAAAGGTGCACCTGCAATTCTAGAATATTCTTTCTTGACCGTGGTGACAGTTACATGAATATGTTTACTTTGTGAAAGTTCATCAGGTGTAGAGTCATCATTTTTGCACTTTTATGGATGTTTGTTATATCTTAGTAAAAGCACTACTTAACAGGGGGATGGGAGTTTTTTGGCTCACAACACGTATGTGGGAAACGTATTTATATGTTTTACGTTGACTGGTAGTAGAGTGCGCGATAAAAACTACCCGCAAAACAATATTGAAAAGTTTAGTGATAGTAAAAGGCAGATATGGCTTGATGAGAGATTCATCTGCGTTTTCCTGAAATTCTGTGGGCTGTCCCTTCCATCGCAGGTTAGATTCATTGTTAGTGTTGCTTCCCTTGCTTGTGAAATAGGTGCCAGTAGTAAGTAAGGCTTTCTTCTTTACTCATGTCAGGTGGAGAGAAAGCCTGCTTCCTAAAACATTCCACAAAAGTCGTGCAATCCTTCTCATTGCCCCAGTCTGAGCCAATATGTGGTACTGGGAAAGTTTGAGCTAACTTGTTCAGGCTGGGTCACTGCCCACCCCTGCAACAATCACTGTGCAAGGGACACGTGATGAGGATGATTGACATATCTATTAGGACCCTCCCCTACAGGTATGGATGAAACTAACAGGGTGCTATCCCATAGGAGAGGGGCAATTCCCCAAAGAAAACTATGCTCTTTGGAAGCAGGATGTATTATTTAGCGTTCCAGCAAGTTTGGATGTCAGATCCAAAAGAGCAATTGAGAAGAGTTTTACAAGGATAATATTAGCAAAGTTGTGGGCAGGGCACAGGAAAACAAGAGATGCTACAGCACCTTGTAAAGCAACAGCAGGAAACTGGTAATGCCCGAGGCCTGAGAAAACAGAAGGCTATTGCTGGAAAAATCTGCCAAGATTCGATGTAGCTGCAGAGAGGGGTGCTCATTGGGATCTGCAGCTTTTGCAAAAAGAACTCAGCCAATTCATGGAAACGCATTAGGGAGAGAGCCAGGGAAATGAACACTCTGACCTCATGCTTTTACCTCTAATCCCCTATTGTCCGATTTTGCCAGAAACCAGAGGGGAAGGTGGACATTGATGATGTAGTCTGTAATTTAGCTTCCCTAGGCACACAGTATGGAGCAGAGAAGGAAGGATGATCCTGGGGGAACAGTGAAAAATGTTCATTTCAAAGGCAGAAAGGATGCCGAGGTAGGCAACTCATAAATATACACTTTAAGAATTAAGTCATAGAAGCACAAGATTAAAAAGAATATCCCAGGACAACTGTTAGGATGTTCCTCTCCAGCCCTCCAGGCAGGCATTTCGTGAACTGAACACCGCTGGTGTGGGGAGACTCGCTATTTCGTGAGCACTGCAACAGAGGACCGGAAGTCACCGGAGCAGAAGCACCTTAATAGCAGCCCTCTGAGTGGACGTCTTTGCTTTTCTGTCTTCCAGAAGCTGAATTATTCGATTCTTCCTCCAAATTTGTTACCAATTATCTTAATAAATCCAAATTTTCCTTCAATTGGTCATATCCTTGCTCTCTTGATGACAAATTTCAAAAAAAATAGAAATGCAGAAACTTTTTAAAACTGAGAAGACAGTGGGAACCTACTTAAAGAACATACCTGCCTGAAGGGGTAGAAACTGTGATAGAGGAAAGGCGTGGTGATGATAATCACATACTGTCAGCATCTTGGGAAAATCAAAGTGTGATGTTCCTATCGAACTTCTGTTCCTCTGGAGAGCAGGCTGTGTGCTTAAATATTTTATAGACACAATACCTTCCCAGACTTCTCTTTGTGAGACTTCTTTCTGTAGAACTCCCATAAGAGAGCTATAAAATTGTTCCCTTGAGTTTCAAATGTAGTAAAAAGTTTAATTTAAGATAGTTTAAACCCATCTAGAGTCAGCCTACTTTTCTACCAAAGTTCTAATCCACATGCTAGTAAAAAGCTATCATTACGGAATTCAGATTTTGAGTTGGAATTGGGTTGTAAATTGTTTTTACATGTTAAATTTGGTGCACCTTACATCTTTGTTCAACTTTTTGAATCACACACTAAAATTTCAAATGATCCACTAAGCATTGCAAACCAAAATGAAAAACCTTCATTGTAACACTTCTGTTTGTTACGAAAGATGACTAAACTATGCGAGCAGCAGACTATGAGGAATCAACCTAAATTAGCTGAGTTCACTGTATTACAAGATACATTTGACCCCAACACAATATATGTTTTTTTAAAGATTTTTTATTGAATTTATTTGGGTGACGGTTAATAAAATTATATAGATGGCAAGTGTACAGTTCTGTAACACATCATCTGTATATTGTATTGTGTGTTCACCGCCCAAAGTCAAGTCTCCTTCCGTCACCGTTTATCCCCCCTTTACCCTCTCCTACCTCCCCCTCCCCCTTCCCTCTGGCCATGTCTACGAGGGGTATTTGTTGCTTAATCCCTTCACCTGCTTCATCCGAATCCCTAAACTCCTCCCCTCAGTTTTCTCTATATCTACGAGTCAGTTTCTATTGTGTTTGTTTGTTTATTCTTTGCATTAAATTCTACATATGGGTGAAACATATGGTACTTGTCTTTCTCTGACTGGATTACTTCACTTAGCATGATGCTCTCCAGGCCCGTCCATGCTGCCACAAAAGGTCAGATTTCTTTCTCTTTACGGCTAAGTAGAATTCCATTGTATATATGCACCACAGCTCTTTAATATGATGCAAGTTTTAATGATAGGCACAATACTTGTGATCTACGGCAATTATGTAATTGATGTGTAGTTCATATAAATGCCTCTAAATGACAAGTTTTACCAAACATAATTAATTAAGAGTGCCAAGGTAAAATTAAATCAAAATTTGCTGAAAGTAGACTTAAAGTTCTTTAAGTATCTTGAACTCAAACCCAGCAGGAGGTTTCTGCCTTCCCTATAGTGATTTCCCAATATCTTCAGGTCATCCTGAGAGCTTACAATGGAAGGTGTACATGGTTGTCATGGTAATTGACCTCCTAACATCCATTTCATTCCAAGTAATTGGTCTAAGCAAGTCATGGTAATTGCATCCCCTTGCCAAAGATAAGTATAGACATGTAACCAAATTCTGGCCAAGAGGATTCTCCTCCCCATTAAAACAGGAGACACAAGTTACCGATGTTCCTTTATCTTACTGTTGCTATTGCTTTGCGTGGACATGACGCTTTGAACTGCTACAGCCATTATGCAATCACTAGGTCCACCACTGGGAGAGAAAATACTGACACCTTAAAGATAGAAGGGCCTCGAGCTAGAAAGGACCTGGCAGATAGATAGAAAATGGAGAAAATGATAACGCTTCCCTTAGGGTCACTGTCAAGAATAAAAGGCAATATATGCAGAGTGCTAAGAATAATGCCTGACATGTAATATGATCTCAGTAAAGGATACTTGTTATTATCACCCTAATTCCACACTAACAACTGTACAAGATAATTCATTTACCATTTATGGTTTTTTTTTCTGTCAGGATTTTTGGTTTAGTTACGGCAGAAAGGATCTTAACTGATACAGTATACCTGTCGCCAAGTATGTAAGGCTAAAACAGGGGACCGGAGTTCCAGGTCATCATACTTTTCCTCTGGACCGCTGTGACGTGGTCCATTCTGCGTTACTTAGCATCTGGAAAAGACCAAGACAAGCAGCGGTGTGAGAGGGGAGATGACAGTGGAGCTTTCTGAGGGTTGACAACATGACTTTGTCCTCTTCAGATCAATTTTATATACTAGATGAAAACTAAGCAGTGTGAATTTTGAAGGACTCTGTCCCAACACTTCTCTCTACCGGAAATAGTGCTATTGAGGATTATATGCCATTGGAGAAAAAAATATTGAGGAGAGTGCAGCTAGGTAAACTCTCATTCTAATCTCACTTTAAAGTTAGTTCAACAGGGATGCTCTCCTAACATCTAGCTGCACAGAAAAAGGGAAGGGAGGGAGGGATTAAGGGAGGCAGGGAGGAGACGCTACTTTGAAAGGAAAGTGATAAGCCGTCTTGAGTAAGAGCATTTTAAGAGAAGACCTACCTGGCCCAAGGAATTTTAGGTTAAGGATAGTCGCATTTCTGGGATAAAGAGAATAAACAAAAACTTGTGAGGGGTAATTGATGAAGGAATAAGCAGAGGGTGGTATAAAGGAATGTTGAAAAATGCTAAATAAGAGAGAACTGAGACTCTGTGTAAAAGTTGACACGAACTATATCGAAGCAGACATGCTGGAAACACACCTGAGTTAGTGCTGTTGTGTAGGCCTCCCATTTATGAGATCTTACATAGAATGAGATGGGGTCTATATTTTATACCGTTTTTTACAATTCTTTCAGAGAGTTTAAGCTCAGTTACAGTAATAAAACCCACCAAATTTATGTACTCTAATGAAAGCCATAACCACTTTTTGTGTATACTTTTTTTCTGACATAACTTTCATAAATAATGCAATGACCTTGAAAATATGATGGTTACTTTTTATTCCACATTTTGTTGCAACACGGTTGAAGTCATATTTTTAAAGTATCCATTCCATTTTGATTTTTTAAAGTAAGCATCAAAGGATGACGCACTGTTTAGCTCTAAGATGGTTTTCAAGATCATCACACGTAATTTTTGCTCCTTTGATTTCATCCCAGGAATCTTTGGCTTAAGATAAATTTGAAGAAACAGCAATGAGAAAAATATTTCACACTCAGGGAGTTTTGAAGTTGATATATCAGCCGAAGGAGTTCCCAAGGGGAATGAAAATCAATGCTAAAACTCCCCATTAAAGTACTTGAAATCCCCACCTCCCATCATTTGATTTTGACTAGTGCTTGGCTTTTATATTACCTGTTGAATTTAATTCGCACATACAAGCACTGAAGATCTGTTCAATGTGTTCTTTTAGAAAAAATAAATATGATGCCCATGGCTCCTTGGAGTGAGATAACCTAACACCAGTGCCCTGAGATCCCAGTCAATGGGAGTTGTTGACTGAAGCTTAGGTTGTAGTGAATCGCCTAAAGAAAATCTCATACCCAGAGATTCAGAATCCTCCCATAGGATAGCGGATAGTGGTATAGATTTGAATGTAAAAAGATTCACAAAGATAGGATTTTGTTCTGCGTGTCGGAAGGCTGATCCTACCAATAAAAACTGGAGACTTTTGAGAACTGATTTCTCTGCTTCTGGTGGCTGTCAGATACGTGTGATCTGTTTCAGCTCAGGCTGCTATAATACAATCCCACAGTTTGGGTAACTTATACACAGTACAAATGTATTCCTCACAGTTCCGGAGGCTGAGAGTCCACAGTGGATACTGGCACGGTCAGGTTCCAGTGAAGGTCTGTTCTGTTTTACAGACCACTGACTGCTCCTTGTATCCTCAGATGGCAGAAGGAGAAAGCTAGCTCTCTGGTCTCTTATAATCCCATTCAGGAGGCCTCCACCCTCAAGTCCTGATTACCTCCCAAAGGCCCTACCTCTAAATATGTTTGCATTGGGGGTTAGGTTTCAGAATACGCGTGTTAGGGGGACCCAAACAGTCAGTCCATAGCAAAGTCAGTTGTTTAGGGGAATTCAGTAAGCTGAATCTGACACTCTGGCCCTTCCTGTGGCAGTGATTTCCACACGCGTGTTAACACGCATGGTCTAGAATTTTCACGTTTTGAGCACAGCTCCGTGTGATTCCCGTGTGAGCAAGTGTGGATCATGTCTGTGGAATGGGAATTCTCTAATAGGAATTTGGCAAAGATGTATCTTAAAAAATTCTGGCTTGCTGTGCCCTGCATATTACTTTAACTTGGTCCTATCTGCCACCAGATCTGAATTTACATCCAATGCCCTGCTATGAGTAATCCTACCTGTTCTGCTTAATCCCATGAATAATCAATCCAATGTAAATGTGTCTTAATGCCTCTAATAAAAGCCCCGGCTAAGCAACCCACGAGGTCTTTCTCCCCAAGATGGGGATGGTGGAGGAGACCCGTGGTCGCTGGATTCTCACCTCTAAGCGTGTCTCTGGGTAAGATTGATTCACGCGATAGGGGCGGTCCCCCCACGGATTTTGCGGGTCGAAATCCGCGACACCTTCCCAAGAGCATCTCAGATTTCAGGCTGCTGGCTACTGTTCTAAGGCCATCTATTTATGAAATCATGCCAGTGATTGATATCTCATTCATTTGATAGACATGGTGGTTCAAATGGGCATAGCCCATGAACGATGTTGTGGAAGTACCACTGAGACAAATTTTCCATATAGACATCGTGTGGTATCCTTTCTGTTTAAGAAAAAAAAAATTTAAGCCATCTTACGTCAAATAGATGTTTCACGCTCAAAGAACATTTTTACCAATATTTTATATTTTGAGTTAACTTTTTGAAATGTAAGAGTTACTAGTCAGTAAAAAAACAAGTGTCTCTTAGGAACAAGACAGGGTGCAATAACTACTTGGTTTCAATGTTTTAATGTGATGATTATAAGACTCAGACATTGAATTTGTGTTAATATTTGATTCTACTGCTATTTAAGTAACAGATTTGCAAATCTGAGACATTGGTTCTTCCAAACCAAGGAGAACAAGCAAAATGAGGGAAGTGAAGTGTTCGAAGTTATTACAGGGGAGGACCGAGAGGAGCGAAACCCTGGTCACCCTCCGCCGCGTCCGCGGAGAACGTGGCTGACAGTGGTTGCTGCCCAGAGATCAAAAGAACACATCCACATGAAGCTGACAGTCTACTGGGGTAGACCACTCATTCTTGCCTTTTTAAATTTTAATTACTTATTTTTCTTTTGATATCTAAATGTCCCCGAGAAATGACAAAGAACTTTCGAGAGATGGTTGGGCAAGGATGGAAGCGGCAGCATGAGGGAGGACGAGAAGGAAAGGCTGACCTCGCTGCGGAGAGGGACCGGGGCTGGCTGAATGTGGCAGAGTGCCCTTCAGATCCAGAGCATGGTCACTGGCTTGGCTCTGCTGAGTTAGAGTTCAAATGGGGAGGAGCGAAAGTTTAAAGAGGTAAATTCTGGACTATTGGGGAGCCTTGACGTTCAAGGTCCCCTTGATTCTTTCAGGTAGTGTTGTATTAATGCCTTCCAAAATTGTACCAATAGTTTTGAATGTGTCAAAAATCTACTGAGCATACCCTATCACCTCCAAACAGTATGAAGCACTGTTAATGATTTAGCTAATATAACTTGCGCAGCATTCTTGAGGTAAATATTTTCTCCTAAGATTTTACAGAGGATGGCCATTGGGACAGGCAAGGTTGAATAAGTAGCCCAGTTCGCATAGCTAGGAAAAGGTGGACAAAGCCCATCGACTGGAACACCTCTACGATATCTCGCCTCAACAAACGTGAGTCTAGAAACCCACACTTATTTCCATTATCCAGTCTACGCTTTCTGCGTCTGTAATGTGGCCTTCAAAGAGTGAAGGGGACGCTGTTGGCGGAACCGGTGCTATATTTCTTCCAGAAGCTCAACATGAAGAACTTACCCCGACACTTCTGTCTTCCAGGAAATACATCCTAGTTGGGGGTATATAATTGTATCTCTTCTGAGACTCTCAAGGCACATTTTTTTTGGGGGGGGATCATAAATATATCATTATTTCCCTCTGCCTGGTTTTCATAAGCAACCCATATCCCATCTGTGTGATATTTAAATTATAATTCAGTAAGGAACATCCAAAGGCCATTTATGGCACTCAAGTTAAATTCTCCACAAGTATATTTGGGCATATAATTTAGAAAACAAAAGAGGTAGAAATATTAAAAAATACCTGGTGATTTATGGAGCTCAGCTGAACGAAGTGTGACTCAAGACGTGACTCACTAGGCAGAGAACACACTGTCAGTAGAAGGAGGAAGGCGGTGATTCAGGGGAGGGTGTAACAGTGTTTTGGCACTTACTGGATGTGCTTTAAGCAGCCGTGGCGTGTGGGCTTTAATCATTTCAGCGGCGCTCAGCCCCTCTAACTTGTGCTGAGCTGTGATTCGGGAGCGAAGTTTCCCTCTCTGACCCTCGGTGCTCTTTGTGGATTGCAAACAGGTGCAGCGAGCTACAGCCTAGGGTGCTTTTGCTGTTCTTTCCATGCAAACTTCATCACCAGAACTTTTTGTCTACCTCTTCGATGATACTTAAAAAACTCACCATCAACTATGCGTATGATCGGGCTTGGGTTCCAAATATACTCACAAAGCAAGTTATGGCCCTTGTCACAATGCCCTTGGGAAAGGGGATCAAAAATCATACTTCTGACATTTTCCTCGGACTCCAAGACTCATACCCAGGAGCCTGTGCAGACGCTAAATTTCCCTCCGAAGTGAGGCAGCCTTACCTTGTTTCCATGTTGGCCTCGCCACATCTTCTGAACAGATTGTTAATTGCATCTCAAGATAATATTAAACAGGATGTTTACCCAGTCTTGAATGTCTCTTTACGCATATGTTGGGGCCTCCTATCCTGTTTCGTCCAGCTCCCTACTTCCACAGTCCTCCTTCACTCACTTCTGAAGCCCACATGTAGGATCAGCTTCCTCCCAAGTTTGAGGACAAGCCTTACCTTGGGCAACACAGCTTCAGGAAGCAGCTCTCAAACACTCCTTCAAAACACCCTGGTTCACGATCGGCCCCTTTGCTTCCCAATTCTAAGCACTCTGGCCAGCTCCTTGTCCTTTTATCTGTCATATGCTCCAGCCTCCAAAATTTGGAGTGACCACCATCCAGCTACCTGCTGTCTGGTGGTACTGCATGCTGCCTGCAAACCTACCGCCCTGACCTCTCCTGCCTATCTCTGCAGATCCCTGGACCATGTGAGCATCCTGCTCGCACTCTGGCCTTGGAGGAAGATAAGAAGCTCCTTACACCCTATGATTTCTATCAGTCGCCTGCTGTGTGACACAGTCCACACCTTGGACTTCAACAGGTTATTTTTTTGCCCTACTATTTAAATGAGCTTTTGCCTGCTGAATTACGCCTCCTCCTGATCCTGCCCCTTGGACTGTTGGCTCTAGCATCTCCAGCTTTGTGGGTACAGAATCCTAGGTGCTGGCTTCTACCATTTTGTACCGTCCACTGCAGTTATCAAATTACATCTACTGGACACAGTTTGCCCTTGCCTCAGTTCTCACTCCTTTTACTTACATGCTATGTGGTTCTAAGCAAGTTATTTTCCAAAGACTCAGTTTCTTTACCTATAAAGTGGGGATAATAAACTCTATCACAGACTTATGTGATTATATGATACATATAAAGAATCAAGTGTAATTTTTGGCAAGTAATATATATACTTTCAAATGTTAATTACTTTTCCATTCATCTTGGGGTATATCATGAAATGTTATGGAAGCTAAATTTATGGAACCAAAAAAGGAAAAGTAAAACTTTAGTAAAGCTATTTTTTCTTTCTTCTTCAGATGAGCATCTTAAAAAGAAGGGTTACCAAAAAAAAGCCAGGAGCAATGAGTGGAACTGTGGTTTCCCTATATCTACAGAAGAAACAGACAAATAGAAATATTTAGAAGTTTGTGTTACAGTGAACAAATTATTGTTGTTATTGACATTGCTTCAATTCATAATATAGTAATTTAATTTGTACAGAAGTCTGTCTCTTGTATTGTATTTGGGGATTTTTTTTTCTTTATATGGAATTACACAGTACCAGCTCTGCCCTACAAAAAGTCTGGCTAAAATTTTACTTTCTAGGTGGTCAGAAAAAAATCAGATTTTACAACCAATGAGGCTGAGAAATCTTTAAAAAGTTTGGACATCTGAGTTTTCAATGGCCCTCTCCACTTCTTCAGTCAAAATTAAAACAGTCTGTGTGAAGTGTAACATGAAGGATAAACCTGAGTACAAGGTCAAGTTTGTAATCTAAGAGTATTTTCCAAGATAGAAGGGGTAGAGGGCCAATTTCTCTTTACAGAGAGTTAAGGAAGTATATATTCTGTCCCAG
>PVJI01029969.1:0-14812 GCA_004026765.1 Micronycteris hirsuta | reverse complement strand
CAGAGAGGACCAGGTGAAAGCAATATTCAGAGATCAGCAAGCCGGAATCTTTTAAGATACACCTTTGCCGAATTAATTCCCATCCCACAGACATGATCCACACTTGCTCACACAGGAGTCACACGGAGCTGTGCTCAAAACGTGTAGATTCTCAGGACTGTGTTTACACATGTGTGGAAATCACTGCCACACCCTTCAACATTTCATACAATAAAGGCTGGGTGGTGATGAACTTCTTGAACTTGACCTTATCTGCAAAGCACTTTCTCTGCCCTTCTATTCTAAATGAAATCTTTGCTGGATAGAGTGTTCTTGGATGTAGGTCCTTGCCTTTCATGACTTGGAACACCTCTGTCCAGCCTCTTCTTGCCTGCAAGGTCTCCTTTGAGAAATCAGCTGACAGTCTTATGGGGATTCCTTTGTAGGTAACTGTCTCCTTTTCTCTTGCTGCTCCCAGGATCCTTTCCTTATCTTTGACCTTGTGTAATATAATTATGATGTGTCTTGGTGTGTTCCTCTTTGGATCCAACTTCTTTGGGACTCTCTGAGCTTCCTGGACTTCCCAAAAGTCTATTTCCTTCGCCAGCTTCGGGAAATTCTCCATCATTATGTGTTCCAATATTTTTTCAATTCCTTGGATTTCTTCTTCTCCTTCTGGCAGTCCTATGATTCGCAGTTTGGGACGTTTACAGATGTCTTGGAGGTTTCTGAGTCCCTCCTCCATTTTTTGAATTCTTGTTGCTTCATTCTTTTCTAGTTGGATGTTTTTTTCTTTTTGCTGGTCCACTCCGTTGATTTGAGTCCCAGTTTCCTTATCTCTATTGGTCCCCTGCAGATCTCTCCTCATTTGTTCAAGCAAGTTCATTAATTTTTCATCGAATTCTGAAAGCATCCTTATTACAAGGGATTTGAACTGTGCATCTGATAGGTTGGCTATCTCTTGATCGGTTAGCTCTGGGGTTTTGATTTGTCCCTTTCTTTGGGCCATTTTTTTTCCCTTGGTGATCCTGTTACTGTAAGGGGGGCGAAGTCTTGGGGATCCCCTGTGCAGGGAAGTTCCCGGTAGTTGTGCTGGGATGTAGCCTCTGGGGGTGGGACCTGAGCGCACAATGGCGCCTTCTCTGCTCTCCGCACCCACACCACCTCCTGCAAGCACTTCGGGCCTCTCTGCGCTGGCTCTGGGGGTTGCTCCGGGGTTGCTGGCTGGGCTGCACCACTCGAATCCCCAGTGGGTCTCCCCAGCGAACTTTCCTGTGGGGCCGGGAGTTCCTCCGGCAGCGGACTCCACCCCCACAGGCGCTCCCAATCTGCGCCTATGGGTTGCGCCCTGCTTTCTCTCCCAGTTTCTCTGCACACGAATGCAGACCTGCTGAGTCCACCGGTCTTGGCCCTACTGGGTCCAGATGAGCCGGGCGCAGACCACGCTTCAGTCGGGTCCCGTCTGGGTGTGCTGCAGCCCTGCGGGGACCGCCCCTCCAACTGCGGACCTGCCGTCTGCTCACCTGCTCGCTGCGGGGTCGCTGAGCGCTCTCCCTTCGCTCTGCACCTTCTGGCTCACCAGACTGGATAAATGTATCTTCTTTAATTCCTTGGTTGTTGGACTTCCTCTCAATATGATTTTCTGTCAGATCTGGCTGTGTTTGGATATGTAGATTTCTGATTTTTTCCCTTGTTTGGTTGTGCGAGGCGGTATGGTGCATTCACCTATGCCGCCATCTTAGGAAGTCCTGTTGTAACTTTTTAAAAGAGTAGTACAGCACTGTGATTCTGTTACTAATAAGCTACTTGAATGAAAGTTATGCAGTTTCTGAAATTGTTGCCTATTTTAGGAAAGAGCAAATGTTTCTTCAACTTGACATGAAAATGTTTTTGAGAACGAACGTTTTTATCTTCTTATATTACTTAGACACCCAAGTCTGGAGTTCAGGGGCTTTTAAAACATTCACCCTGTGAGCCAGCAATCTCTTTAGGACTATTTCTACCACAGGAATGGACCTGGGAGTGCTGAGGACAAGAGTGGGCTGTAATCATGGTTGCAATGTCATTCAAATCTGAGGACACCTTTGGACTTCTAGAGCCTGCCAGTAGTGAGGGTTTTGCTCCAGTCCTAGTACTCTGACTGGACACGTAGATATATTCTAGGACAATTGGGGTCCTGGGAAGATGCTTTTAAGAAACAACATTCTGCCCTGATTGGTGTGGCTCAGTGGATTGAGTGCCAACCTGCGAACCAAAGGGTCACCTGTTCAAGTCAGGGCACATGCCTGGGTTGTAGGCCAGGTCCCCAGCCAGGGGCCTGCAAGAGACAACCACACATTGATGTTTCTCTCCCTCTCTTTCTCCCTCCCTTACCCTCTGTTTAAAAATAAATAAACTCTTAAAAAAAAAGAAACGACATTCTGACCATTACACACAGTGCAGTGTTAGTGCATACATGGCCCCCTTGTTTCTGTATTATTGTATACTTTTAATTACCTAACTGCACATCAAGAAACAGTTGTAAGAAGAATCAGCCTCTATATAAGACCAGAAAGAAAAAGAAGGATGCACTTGCTTCTCATTTCTAATATGTCTCCTAATTATGTGTTTTTAAAATCTAAACTGGAATTTATATTGCTTTTAATTATTGATTGATTGAACCAATATTGAAAATATAGGAAGTAGAGGTGTCAAGTAAAAATCATAGTTAATTATATCATAGAATCAACAAATATACAAACTCTGGTAGTAGAGGAAAGACCTCATGTATTTTTGTACATAACAACATAATAACGCATTTCATTTCTTTCATATTAATACAATGTAAGGTGTGGTATTAACTATAAAAGACCAGAAAATTATTTGAAGAATATCATGTATATATTGTATACGCAGGGCTGTATACAAATGCATCACATTATATCTTGTCACTGTACCAAGATGCATACAACTTGATATAAATTGAAAGCTTGTTTATCAATTTTTCTCTTTGTAGTTCCTATGGAAGATCCACTTAGGGAGATGGCTGAGTACATGGATTCCAGTCGAGATGAGGTCTGGGAGAAGACCTCCTACAACAAACCAATTACATTTTTGGTATACCGAGAAGGAGAGCAATTGAATTTCTTTCGTGTAGTAGATAGGGGAGATGGCACTTTAACACCACTATCTGAATCTTTAAGGTAAATAGGTTTTCATTTGCATGTCTCACTTAGAAAAGATTACCATATGATACACTCCCTAAACCTTTATGTTTACCTTGTGTTGTCAAAATTATCTTATTATATTCACAAGACTGACTAAATTTCATGCATTTTCGTCTACACCTTCAGCCTCAGATATGTGATTCTGAAATTGCCCTCATATGATTAATACTTAGAGGGTAGTTTTTAAACCTGAAATTTCTTTTTGGAATAAGATTTTTTTATATAAAAGATTTATTTCTGTGAAATTATGACCTTTAAGATGTCTACTAGATTATAGAGCCTTGTTATAATACAGCCTTGTCATAGTAGAAAGGGTTGAACCTAAAATTACTATCATTTTTCAAAATTTAACTCTACTGCTTAAAGGTGGGTAAATCTTACTTCTCTGGTCTTGTTTTTCTACTCTATAAAAGGGGGAGAAGTTGTGATATTACTTATAAAATTAAAAAGATACAACCTAAAGGTACTTGGTTGGGCAAAACAATGTTTAGGGAATTGGACAAGGTAATCTATACATTCTGTCTTATTGTCACTCTATATTGCCTTTCACTTAAGTCAGTAAACATTTACTGAATTTTTATAGCCACTCTCTACGCTAGGCACTGGGTTAAAAAGATGATTATTTCTCCCTCATGGAGCATGAAATCTGCTATAAATAGTATCTATAATATACTGTTGGCAATTGTTATGAAAACATATCAACATCTTTGGAAAACCAGATGAGAGGGCCTTCGTTTTCCTGAAAGGTGGGGTGTTAGGGACGATCTCTGAGAAGAAGCAGCCATAAATGAGGAGTACGAGTTTGCCAAGCAGTTAAAGGAAGAAGGAACAGTGTTACAGGTAACTAAATTTAATCCACAACATAAAAAAGGTAGAAAAGGTAACTGATAGTCTGAAGAACAGCTTCTGTGGGTCCAGCGTCTAGACAGTGTAGCTGGGTGCTCTACTCAGGGCCCCACAAGCTACAGTCATGGTGTTGGCAACAGTGTCCTCTTATTTGGAGGCTTTATTGGGAAAGAGAATCTGCTTTCAAGCTAATTCACATTGTTGTCATAACTCATTTCCTGGTGGTTATGTGACTTAGGGCCATGGTATTTTGCTTGCTATTGGCTGGAGCCTGCCCAAAGCTCCCTTGTGATGAACTCAAAGTCTACTAAATTGGTACCTAAATTACATCTGCCAAATCCTTTTAATTTTGCTCTATTCCTTTGGCTACATGCAAACCACAGGTTATGCCCATGCTGAAGGGTAGGATGCCCATACAGGGTTTGAGCGTCAGAGATTGGGAATCATCGGGATTCCTTTAGGATTCTTCCCACCACAGAGTGTTATGTGGAAGAAATATTAGACTTTGTGGAAGAAGGAGAGCAGACTGTAACAAAAGGGCATTGACTGTATATTTTTTATTCTTTATTGAATTTATTGGGGTGACATTAATTAATAAAATTATATAGGTTTCAGGTGTACTGTTAACTCCAGTGTGTCAGGATCTGGTTAGCACTACAAATGTGGCATAAACATTTGGGCTTGAAGTTTAGAAGAGGGAGCAATGAGAAAGAACTGCAGCCTTAATCCAATATCTCTCATTTGGACTATGAATAGAATTTCTTTATACAGTCTCTCTGTGTGCTAGCTTATTGCCATTTTGCTTTTCTTTTTAAGAACATTCTCTTTTGTCTCCCCTGTCCCAAAGGAGAGAATCTAAGCTCCCTAGCTTAGCATGTAAGGCCCTTTACTACCTGTCATCATCAGTTTTTCAGGTCTCTTTCATTATGCCATGTTTTTATACATCTATTTCCTTTTGCTTGAAATGCCATTTCCTCCTTTTACTCCAGTTTTTCCTCAGCCTATTTCTATTGTGGTTTAGACATAGCACAAGTGTTGCCATAGATTTTAATTAAAATTGCATTATTGTTCCTCTCAAGGTAATTAAATTTTTTTCTCTTTTTTTCTATTCACCTACCAGAATTGGACAAGAAATACAATGGATGAACAAGAGGAATGGAAAAAGTTTTTTTGTTTATACCTTAAAGGAAATTTATCTTGCCTATGCTACAACAAGAGGCAGCAAACTTTTCTGTAAAAGGCCAAATAGTTACTATTTTAGGGCTTTCAGGCTAAGAGACAAAATCAAGTGTAGGTATTTATATAACAGGAGAGAAAAAAATTTTTTCAGAAGATTTTTAATAATAAATTCAGAAATAAGAATAATACTTGAGTATGTGTGTGGACCTATGTGTGTGATTCAGGTCTACTAATGAGAATTATTTTTTGTGGGTGTAATATTTGGGGTAAAAAGTCAGCGTTGCCACCCTGGCTGGTGTAGCTCAGTAGATTGAGCACAGGCTGTGAACCAAAGGGTCTCCAGTTCAATTCCCATTCTGGGCACACGCCTGGGTTGCAGGCCAGGTCTCCAGTGGGGGCCACTTGAGAGGCAACCGTACATTGATATTTCTCTCCCTCTCTCACTCCCTTCCCCTCTATCTAAAAATAAATAAAATAAAATCTTTAAGAAAAAAACAAAATTAAAAAGAAAAGTTTTTTTTTAAAGTTAGTGTTGCCATCAAATTTGCAAAATCAGTTGCACAAAAGTTCATTTGTGTAATATTGATCATTAAAGAGATTTTATATGTTTTATCTTGGAAAATTTCTTTTCACAAAGATAGGTACTACCAAATACTAATAGGAGTTCATGAGTATATGATTTTAATAGAGCATATTCATCACTTGAAAGGTGTTTATAAAATTCTGTTAGAGTCTTTTGTTACTGTTTACTTTTAATATAGTATTACATTGCAGAATATTTTCAATTGGAGATAGGTGGAGCTCCTCAATGCCATATTTTAATAGATTTATAAGTATGGAAATTTCTATCAATTTACGGTGAGGTATAAAAATGCTGCTGGGGGCATACTTTGAGTTCAAAAATTGTCTGCTGCAAATATGTGTGAGAACTGAGATCTCACTTAAGTATCTAACTTTTGAAGCATGACATTACATGTGATTATTTTTTGACAACTAGTCAAAATGGCATTACTGCAGTGTAAGTTTCTCACAAAAGTACTCTTTTGCCTTGTACTTTTAGGTGAAATTCACTATCCAGTCCACAGCAAAAGCCAGTTTTCAAAAGCATTCAGTGTTTAATATTAGCAATTGAAGGAAGTTCTTTTCTTTTTAAAAAAGTATATATTTCATTGATTATGCGATTACAGATCCAATTTCCCCTCCTTAGCTCCCCTCCTCTGGCATTCCCCCCTCCATTAGTTCATGTCCATGAGTCATGCACATAAGTCCTTTGGCTTCTCCATTTCCTATATTATTCTTAGGATCCCTTGTCTATTCTGTACCTACCAATTTGTACTTCTTCATCCCTATATCTTTGTCCCCATTCTCCATTTCCCCATAACCCTCAAAATGATCTCCCTATTTATTATTCTGTTTCTGTTCTGCTTGTTTTCTTTGTTTGTTTATTACTTTTTAATTTAAAAATCAAGTATCCATTTTTATTGTTTTCCTATTACAGTTGTCCCAATTTTTCTACCTTTGCCTTCCTGTGCCCATCCAACCCTCCCTACCTCAATTCTATAGTCATTTCCCACACTGTTGTCCATGTCCATGGGTCATTCATACATGTTCTTTGATTTTTTCAGTTTCAGTTGTTGATTGTTGTGAATTTATTGCCATTTAACTGTGCATAGTTTTGATCTTCTGTTTCTTCAATAAGCCCCTTTACAGTTCATATAATAATGGCTTGGTGATGATGGCCTTATCTGGGAAGCACTTTTTCTGCCCTTCATTTCTTTTATTTTTTCTTTTAAAGATTTTATTTATTTATTTTTAGAGAGAAAGGAAGGGAAGGCGAAAAAGAGGGAGAGAAACTCAATGTGTGGTTGCTTCTTGCACACCCCTATGGGGGACCTGGCCTGCAACCCAGGCATGTTTCCTGACTGAGAATTGAACCAGCAACCCTTTGGTTCTCAGGCCTGTGCTGAATCCACTGAGCTACACTAGCCAGGGCTGCCCTTCAATTCTAATTGATAGCTTTGCTGGGTGGAGTAATCTAGGTTGTAGGTCCTTGCTTTTCATCACTTTGAATACTTGTTGCCAATCCCTTCTAGCCTGCAAAGTTTCTTTTGAGAAATTAGCTGTGACAGTCTTATAGGAACTCCTTTGTAGGTAACTCTGTTTTTCTCTTGATGCTCATAAGATTCTCTTTTTATCTTTAACCTTTGGCATTTTAATTATGATGTGTCTTGGTGTGGTCCTCTTTGTGTCCATCTTGTTTGGGACTCTCTGTGTTTCCTGGACTTGCATGTCTATTACCTTCATCAAATTGGGGACATTTTCTTGCATTATTTTTTCAAATAAGTTTTCGATTTCTTGCTCTTTCTCTGCTCCTTCTGGCACCCCCATAATGCAAATGTTGGTATACTTGAAATTGTCACAGAGGCTCTTTCCCCTATCCTCATTTTTTTTTTAAATTCTTTTTCTTCTTGTTCTGACTGAGTGTTTTTTTGTCTTACATTCCAAATTATTGATTTGATTCTTGGCGTCATCCACTCCACTGTTGATTCTCTGTAAATCTTTCTTTATTTCACTTAGTGTAACCTTCATTTCTGCCTTGGTCTTTTTTATGTGGTTGATGTACCAGATGAGTTCCTTGAGCATCCCAATAACCAATGTTTTGAACTCTGCATCTGATAGATTGCTTATCTCTATTTTGTTTAGTTCTTTTATTTCATTTGGGCCATATTTCTTTGTCTCCTCATTTTGGAATTGGAATCTTCTCTGTGTTTGTTTCTATGTATTAGGTACAGATGCTTTGACTTCCTCTCTTAGTAGTGTTGCCTATTGTAGAAAAGCGCACCCATAAGTTGGATTGGGCAGAGCCTTAAGTAATCACCAGGGCAGGGCAACCTGTGTGAACCAGGCTGATGGAGTCTCAGATACGGTGTTGCCACTCTGTGACTCAGTGTGGGAGAGGGCTCTGAAAAGGGACGGTGGCCACTTACTGGCCTTTGGAGTTTTGTCCAAGAAGAAACTGTCACTTGGCACTTGTCACAATGCTAGACACTTCAGTTTCTCTCTGTATGCCAAGTTGCCCTACCAGCTGCTGCCCTGGTGCTGGAGCTGGAAGGAGTGAGTATGTAAGTCCTAAGACTCTTTGTGGACCCTTTAAAAGGAGACACCTGGGAATGCTACAGTTTCATCCACCACCCAAACCCCCACTGGTTTTTATAGCCAGAAGTTATGGGGACTTGTTTTCCTGGCACTGGAACCCTGGGCTGGGTGATCTGATGTGGGGCTGGGACACTTTGCTCCTGGGGTATTCCTCCTGATTTTTATCCAAAACACGTGGGTTTGGGACTGACCATCCACATCTCCACATCTCTGTCTTTCCAACCTATCTGGATGAATGTGACTTCTTTTATTCCTTGGCTGTCGGACTTCCATATAGTTTAATTTTCTGATGATTCTGGTCGATAGTTGCTTTGTAATTTACTTGTAATTTTTCCTGTGTTTCTGTGAAGAAGCAAGCTGTATTTACCTGTGCCACCATCTTCAGGACAGTTCTTTTTGTGAAAAATTCTGTTGTCAGCCCTGAGCTAAAAATATCACAATAAAACTATTACTGTCAAGCCATTGAACTGTTGATTAAGTCCAGGACACAAATGAAGTTTACCATTAACACTGCTGGTGCTATAATACAGAATAGATTCAAATATTGGCCCCAGAATACCTGCTGAATAACCATAGGTTTTAAATACCTTACATTTCATTACCTTTGTAAATTTGTTCAATAAAGCTTTTTTTTGTTCTACACATATTTTTACTCCATCAGTAGTAGCAGATATCACTTCAAGTTGTACTAAATTAGTATTTTAGCAACTTCTTTGAAAATATTATTTTTTAAAGAAGGAAGCTGTAGAACTATAAGAAGAGAGGTATCATTTACAATTTTATTAATTTAATTTTTACCTTTTTTTAAAAATCCTCACCCAAGGACATATTTATTGGTTTTAGAGGGGAAGGGAGGGAGAGAGGGAGAGAAAAATCGATGTGAGACAAAAACATCAACTGCTTTCCTTTTGTACATGTCCCAACCAAGGGCCAAATGGTCAACCTAGGCATGTGCCCTGACTGGGAATCAGACCCAGGACCTTTCAGTTTGCTGGGAAATGCCTAACCAACTGAGCCACACAAGCCAGGGTGAAAATATTCTTCATTCCAGTTGTTTTATGCAGACTCTTCAAAGTATCTAGTTCTTCATTCACTTCAACCTTGCTATAGAATAAATAAAAACATCTGAACAGTATTATTAACTTATGCTGACTCATCAAAAGCCAAGAAAACAACTCTAAACAACTTGCTTTATTTTTTAATTAACTATTGATATTGCTTCCAATCTTGTTAACTGTTCAAGAAATTGTTCTTGTCAAAGGAGTAGTCTTTCAAAATGTTTATTTTTTTCTGGACACATTTCACCTACTGTAATCAAACATGGTTCAATTAATTCTATGTTGGTGAATTGAATAGCTTTTCTTGCTTGGCTGGAAAAGAAACCACTTAGAAACTTATTTTAGTTATAGTCTCATTTTCATTTTTTAGCTTTATTTTATTTTTTATTTTTGTTATTTTTTTTAAAGATTTTATTTATTTATTTTTAGAGAGAGGAGAAGGGAGGGAGACAGAGATGGAGAGAAACAGCAATGTATGGTTGCCTCCCACATGGCCCCCACAGGGGACCCGGCCCACAACCCAGGCATGCGCCCCGACCGGGAATCGAACCGGGACCATCTGGTTCCCAGCCCGCGCTCAATCCACTGCGCCACACCAGCCAGGGCTATTTTTGTTATTTTTTTACTGCTGTTAAAGTTGTCCTGCCTTTTTCCTCATTGCTCTCCCTTGCCCATCCACCACCACAACCACAGTGAGTCTGCCTCTCATTGTCTATGCCCATGAGTCCTTTATTCGTGTTCCTTGGCTTGTCCCTTTCCCCTTTCTACCCTGTTATCCCTCTCCCTACTCCCCTCTGTTCACTGTCAGTTTCTCTGTCAGTTTCACAGGCAGTATTTCAGTGTCTCTGTTTCTGTTTTGCTCATTTGTTTGTTTTGTTGATTAGGTTCCACTTATAGATGAGGTTATATGATATTTGTCTTTCACTGCCTGGCTTATTTCACTTACCATAATGCTCTCCAGTTCCATCCATGCTGTTGTGAAGGATGGCAATTCCTTCTTCTTGCTGTGTAGTATTCCATTGTGTAAATGTACCACAGTTTTTTGATCCATTCATTTACTGATGGACACATGGGTTGCTTCCAACACTTGGTTATTGTAAATTTTGTAGCTATGAACATTGAGGTGCAAAGGTTCTTTTGAATTGGTGATTCAGGGGTTCTTAGGATATTGCTGTTGTATCGCTGGATTAAAAGGCAGTTCCACCTTTAGTTTTTTGAGGAAATTCCATACTCTTTTCCACAGTGGCTTCACCACTCTGCATTCCCACAAACAGTGCACATGGGTTCCTTTTTCTCTACAACCTTTCCAGCCCTTGTTTACTGCTTTATTAATGATGGCCATTGTGACCTGTGTGAGGTGTTACCTCATTGTAGGTTTAATTTGCATCTCTCTATACCTAGTGATGTTGAGCATTTTTCATACCCTCAGCAATTTTGAGAAAGAAGAACAAAGTAGGAGGGATCACAATGCCTGATATCAAACTATATTACAAGGCTCCTGTAATCAAAACAGTCTGATACTGGCATAAGAACAGACACATAGACAAATGGAACAGAATAGAGAACCAAGAAATAAACCTATGTTAATATGATCAATTAATACTTGACAAAGGGGGCAGGAACATAAAATGAAGTAAAAGTATCCTCTTCAGTAAATGGTGTTGGGAGACCTGGACAAGACCTAGACCACAAACTTAAACCATACACTAAAATAAACCCAAGATGGATAAAAGACTTAAATATAAGTCATGACACCATAAAAGTCCTAGAGGAGAACACAGGCAGGAAAATTTTGGATATCCCACACAACAATATTTTCAGTGATACATCCCGTAGGACAAGGGAAGAATAAAGAAATGGGACTACATCAAACTAAAAAGCTTCTGCACACTTAAAACATCAACAAAATGGAAATGGAACCAACTGTATGGGAAAACACATTTGTCAGTGATACCATGGACAAAGGTTTGATTTCCAAAATATGTAAAGAACTCACATGACTCCACACCAGCAACAGAAACAATCCTGTTAAAAAATGGGCAAAGGACCTGAACAGACACTTCTTCAAGGAGGACATAGAGAGGGCTCATTTTATTTTCTTTTTTCAAAAGATTTTATTTTTATTTTATTTTTTAAAGAGAGGGGAAGGGAAGGAGAAATATCAATGTGTGGTTGCCACTCAAGTGCCTCCTACTGAGGACCTGGCCCACAACCCAGGCATGCAGTCTGACTGGGAATCAAACCAGAGACCCTTTGGTTCACAGGCCAGCGCTGAACTCAGAGCCACACTAGCTAGGGCCAAAGAGCTCATTTTCATTTTTTATTTTTGTGAGACAATTTTACTATGGTGAGGTGTTCCATTTAAAATGTAATTTCTTCTTTATTTTTTATTGTATTTTCCCATTACCATTTATCCCTCCTATATCCTTTTCTACTTCCATTCACCCCACTCCTTTCCATAGTCACCACTGTTGTCCATGTGTCCTTTGTCTTTTCTGTTCAATCAATCCATTCCTCAGTCCCTTCCTCCCAGAGCTGTCAGCCTACTTTCTATCCATGAGTCTGTCTTATTTTGCATGTTAGTTTATTTTGTTCATTAGATTCCACATATGAGTGAAATCATATGGTATTTGTCTTTCTCTAACTGGCTTATTTCACTTAGCATAATGTTCCTGAAGTTCATCATGCTGTTGCAAAGGGTAAATTTTTTCTTTTTTGCAGCTGAGTAGTGTTCCATTGTGTAAACATACTATAGATGTTTTATCCACTCATCTACTGATAGACATTTGGGCTGCTTCCAGATCTTGCGTATTGTAAATAATGCTGCAGTGAACATAGGGATACTTATATTCTTGAATTAGTGTTTCAAATTTCTTAAGATAAATTCCAAGAAGTGGAATCACTGGGTCATCTGACATTGCTTTCCTTCAAGTTAAGAATATTGTGATGAGTCCTTATTTTGCTAGTGTCCAAATATGTTGTTTTTCTTTAACATAGCTACAGTGTCATTGCATAATAAACACAATGCTTTGCTGTTAATTAATAACAAAATGATTCACTGTATTGTGCCTCATAACTGCAGCATTCAAAGTTTATTCGCTTCTTGTTTTGACATGTTGGATATATACTGGTAATTTTTAGAAAGTCACTGTATAGTGATACACATGACACTCAAAGTGTTACAGTGCAAAGCAGGGAGAGCCACATAGAATTTCTGTTGCACTTACACAACTCTGCCATTGTAGTGTAAAATCAGCCATATGCAAATTGTGATCAAGTAGTGTGGCTACTGTGTTCCAATTAAGCATTATTTATAAACACAAATTAGAATTTCGTATAATTTTCACATGTTATAAAATGTTATTTTCATTGTTTTTTCAACTATTTATTTTTTATTTTTTCTTGTTGTTCAAGTACAGTTTTCTGCCTTTTTCCTGCACCCCTTCCCACCAACCCAGCCCTCCCCGCCTCCCTCCCCCATTTCTACCCTCCCTTGTTATTGTCCATCTGTCCTTTATAATTGTTCATGTAAAACCTTTATCCTTTCCCCCCATTATCCCCTCCCCTCTCCCCTCTGATCACTGTCAATCTGTTCTCAATTTCAATGTCTTTGGCTATACTTTGCTTGCTTGTTCTTTTTGTTGATTAGGTTCCTGTTAATGGTGAGATCATATGGTATTTGTCTTTCACCACCTGGCTTATTTCAGTTAGCATAATGCTCTCCAATTCCATCCATGCTGTCACAAAGGGTAGGAGCTCCTTTCTTTCTGCTGCACAGAATTTCATTGTGTAAATGTACCATAGTTTTTCATCCATTCATTTACTGATGGACACTTGGGTTGCTTCCAGCACTTGGCTATTGTAAATTGTGCTGCTATGAACATTGGGGTGCATAGGTTCTTCTGGATTGGTGTTTCAGGGTTCTTAGGATAGTCCTAGCATTGGTATCGCTGGGTCAAAAGGCAGTTCTATTTTTAGTTTTCTGAGGAAATTCCACACTGTTTTCCATAGTGGTTTGACCAGTCTGCAATCCCAGCAACAGTGCACTAGGGTTCCCTTTTCTCCACAACCTGTCCAACATTTGTTGTTTGTTGATTTGTTCATGACAGGCATTCTGACCAGAGTGAAATGGTATCCATTGTGGTTTTAATTTGCATCTCTCTGATGGCTAGTGATGCTGAGCAACCTTTCATATGTCTCTGGACCCTCTGTATGTCCTTCTCAGAGAAGTGTCTGTTCAAGGCCTTTGCCAATTTTTTAATTGGGTTGTTTGTCTTCCTGGAGTGGAGTCATGTGAGTTCTTCATGTATTTTGGAGATCAAAACCTTGTCTGAGGTATTGCTTGTAAATATGTTTTCCTATGCTGTTGGCGTCTTCATTTTAATGCTGTTTTCTTTAGCTTTGCAGAAGCTTTTTATTTTACTGAGATCCCGTGCGTTTATTCTTTCTTTTATGTCCTTTGCTCTAGGGACATATTGGTGAAAATATTGCTGCACGGAATAGCTGAGATTTTCCTGCCTGTGGTCTCCTCTAGGAATTTTATGGTGTTCATGACTTATATTTAATTCTTTAGTCCACCTTGAATTTATTTTTGTATGGTGTAAGTTGGTGCCAGAATTTCATTTTTTTACATGTAGCTGTCCAGATCTCCTAACACCACTTGTTGAAAAGGCTATTTTTACTCCATTTTATGCTTCTGCCCCCTATGTTGAATATTCATTGACCATAAAGACTTGGTTTATTTCTGGCCTCTCTCTTCTGTTCCATTGGTATGTGTGTCTCTGTTCTGTGCGAATACCATACTGTTTTGATACAGTGGCCTTGTAATATAGTTTAATGTCAGATATGGTGATCCCTCCTACTTTGTTCTTCTTTCTCAAAATTGCTGTGGCTATTTGGGGTCATTTAGAGTTCCATATAAATTTTCAAAAAGTTTGTTCTATATCTATGAAATATGTCATTGGTATTTAATAGAGATTGCATTGAATCTTTAAATTGCTTTGGGTAGTATGGACATTTTGATGATGTTCATTCTTGCAATCCATGAACATGGTACATGCTTCCATTTATTTGTGTCTTCCTAAATTTCTTTATTTAGTGATGTGTAATTTTCTGAGTATAGGTCTTTTACTTCCTTCATTAAGTTTATTTCTAGTTACTTTATTTTTCATGTTGCTATAGCAAATGGGAATTTTTTCCTGAATTCTGTTTCTGATATTTTGTTGTTGGTATATCAAAATTGCTTTGATTTCAGAATATTGACTTTGTATTCCAGTGTTTTGCCAAATTCACTTACCAGGTTGAGTAATTTTTTGGTGGAGTCTACAGAGTTTTCTATGTACAATATCATGTCCTCTGAAACTTCCTCCTTTCCGATTTGTTTTTTTT
>PVJI01029968.1:0-14707 GCA_004026765.1 Micronycteris hirsuta | reverse complement strand
GTGTAACATAGATGAATTTTTAAAAAAGCAATATACCTAATTATTTGAACTAAACATGCATGGTCTGAGGTCCTGTAAGAAACTTACCTGTTTTACCATGTTGCTGCCCAGTTGCATTTGGTGGTAACCTTTAATGTCTGAACAGGGCTGATGTCAGGTCTTTAGAAACAGAGCTGCTAACACAAAACCTTTAAGATGAGGGCGGCCCACATAGCTTTGTTCACCAATATATCAAATGGACTCACAGCAAGTGTACTTTTTCAAAAATCAGGTTTTTATTATGAATTTCTCTCACTTTCTGCCTTCCTTTTAAAATTCTATTTCACAGGTATTTTTCAGGAAGCCCTATTTTTAACTTCAAAGAGAAAACTGTGTTACTCTTTTGGGCGATTCTCTTATTTCTGCCATAGGAAATTTTCTTAGTCCCTCAAAGAAGTATTGATATCTAATTAAAGGGGAGGGAATATAGATTACAATGAAACATTAGAAGAAAATGAAAACTGTAGAAGAGAGGACATGGGTTTGACCCTTGTAGATTGAGTGACAGGCCACACAGAGTGAGAGTGCCCGAGGATTGCCGCAGTGGGTAGGTCACCTCTGCCTGGCTTCTCCTTCCTGAGCAAGGACAGGGTGAAGGAGCATTTCACAATGGAGTGGACAGCCGTTGGGCCCTGACTGGAGGCAGGAGCTAGGTCTGCCCTGCGCAGGAGGGGCAGCCTTGGATTTTCCCAGGAGAAGCCCTGTAGACTCTGGAGGTCCCCTTGAGGGCTCCTAATGCAGCAGCTGCTGCGGCAGACACACAGCCGGAGCGGAGGAGGGGCTTCGCCTTTGCAGCCCAGGAGGGTACAGGTGCTGAGAGGCTCTGCTCAGCCCAGGCCATGGAAAGCAGTCACGGGGCAGGGGGCGGGACAGGGGGGAAGTGGGGGTTGTTTCTGTACATTCTTTAAATACAGTCTTTAATAAACTTTTTATTTCCTCTGTAAATTTATTTTCTACGTTATTTAAAAATACATTTAGCAACATCACTTTAAAGACATAAGCTGTTACATCATTTTTCCATTTTGCTTTATCATTACTTGTATTTCTACATTTTTACGAGAATAAAAGTGGTCCATAGTTATTAGTAGCATGCTTTCTCTTTATTATACAAAATTACATTCCATTTATCTGAATACATGTTTAAATAATATTCCTAATGTATGACTCAAACATATAGGCAATCATGTTTAACACATATAGAAATATTAAAAATTCTTGAATGTAATCCTTAGCGATTCCTGGTAGAAAAAGTATGTGGGCTAAGAAAAAGAAATTCTGTCCATGCATATAATCCATATGCACACTATCTGTCCTTTGGACAAAGTGAAAATCCCTTTAATAAAGCCATTTCTTTCTTGTTAAATCGCCTGTTGGTTGTTGGCTTCGTCTCTGCATTCATTCTAGAGCTGGCAGGCCGGCTTCGCATTTCTGTCAGGCTTGATTCTTCCATAATATCCATTTGTATTTTATGTTGTCCCATAAAATGCATTAGGATGATGTGATTTTTCTAAATGGAGTTTTAAAATATTTAACACTAACTCTTCTACCAAATACACTTGAGTAATAACTGCTAGTGAGGTTATTATTCTGGTCATTGTCTGAGACATTTCAGTAAATGCAGAAAGTATGTCAGGGAAAAACGTTGAAACTGATTTATCTAAATTTCCAATTTTACCTTATAGTCTGTCTTATAGATGAATAGTGAGTGATTCAAGGTCAAGGTGTGGTGGGCTGAAAACCAAAGAATGCCTACATTATTGACATTGCAACACCACTGAGGACTTACAGACAGAGACTGGTTTTCACTGGGGAAGCATTCTGTGGTTACACACCACCACCTTCGCCCGGACGGCTCTGTCTACTTTACGCAGCGGCACCGTCACCCGCATTATCCCACATCCCGCTTTTCATCAGCAAGAGGGGTCTGTGTGCTTCTCCTTCTTCTACGCGGCCCCTACACTGTTCTTCCTTCACCTTTGTATAAAAACAGTTGCGCTTTTGAGGCTCCTGCTAGCTGAGATGAATCTCCCTTCTGGTCCTTATTGCTGTTACCTGTTGCAAATGGTTCACAGGTGACTTCCACCCCCCACTGAGCACTGCTGTCATTTTGGGTCACTCTTATGACTATCAACCAAACCCGTGTAACACTCCTTCTTTAGTGTCTTCACCTTCTCAGCTCTGATGCCATTCTGTCCTTCTGTTTCAGCCACTCACACGCTAGACTGCAGTCTACAGAAATCCAGTGTAGACTACTTTAAGCCAAGGAGAGAATTTGGGGGCGGGGCATCATTTGAAAGATTCAGGGGTAGACTAGTTTCAGCATGGCTAGATATAGGGATTCAAAATGATCTGGGTTCCTTTTGCTCCTGTCCATCTTTCACCTCGGCTTGATTGGCATGACTTTGCACCGTTGGTCTCACTTTCACCTTCTGCAGACAGGTTCCTCCATGCTGCCAGGAAAGATGGTCACAGGCAGCTACCCCATTGTTCGAACTCATGAGCTGAGAAAAAGAGAGTCTCGCTGCTTCCAACATCTGTGGAAGAAATCTCAGAGTCTGATTTCTTCTTGGTCACATACCCAGCCCTGTAGCCAGGGGATGAGCTCAGCAGTCTGCATCCCATGCCAACCAACCCTTGCAGTGAGGGTGGGGCAGGGTGAGGCTCCGGGAAGAGCTGTTCAACCAGAACCACATGTGATGACAGACGGAAAGTTCTCCAGAGTGAGAGAAGTAGACAGACTCACAACACACACATCTGTGACACAAGGTCAAATTCAGGATTGTCAAATCACCTAGAACTTCTCCGCCTCTAAAATCTTAACCTCTTATCACCCTAGACCTCCTTTTTCCTCCCAATTAGCCATTCCTTGAGATTCCTTGGTTCTCATATTTTGTCCCTGCTAGCCTTGCCGAAGCCCACTCCACCTGAAGTCCATCTAGATATTATTGCTCATTTCATCCATCATTCCTTTCCTAACACCTTAAACTCCTTGTTCCTTTGCCCTCTGTCCTCAGATTTGAATTAATCCCAGCTACCGATGTTCCTGCTTTCTCTGCCCCCACTGACTGAGACTGAAGGAAATCACAAAATCACAGCTAAGTCTCATACCATATCCATGGCCTTTGACCTCATTCGAGCCCTCTGTACTGCATGGTAGGCCCGCGCTGCTCTCCCGGGGAGAGCTCATTGCCATTTTCCAAAGTGACCGTCGCAAAAATTCTTCTCTGCCTTGAGGCTGTTCCCGTCTCTATTCTCTTTACTGTCAGCAGATAATCTCATCTCCCATTTCACCCAGGAAATAGAAGCCATTACAGGAAATACCTTTAATATCAGACCCTCGTATGGCCTGATATGTGTCCACACCCAACCTTGCTATTTTCCCTCTTCCCATCTCAGGTTATTTCCTCTACCTGCTTCTACCCGGCCACTGGCACCCTCAGCGACTTCGTCCCACCAGATGTTTTCTGCTCTCTCAAATGTTTTCAACCTCACCTTCAGTAAAGGCTTATTTCTACTTGCATTGAAATATGTTTATTGAAACTTATATAATTTTATTAACTAATGTTACCCCAGTAAATTCAATAAAAATCTAAAAAAATCTAAAAAATTCAATAAAAATCTAAAAAATTCAAAAAAAAATCTAAAAAATTCAATAAAAATCTAAAAAAATCTTTAAACCCTTCTCACTTGAATCACTCCCCGTACTCCACAGCAAGTTCTACGCAGAGCCTCCTTTCTCTCTCTCTGGAAGATGAGGTCTGGAATGCCGTCTCTGGTCTGTATCATCACTCATCCCAAGCTGCCTTCCGTCTCCACGTACCCGGCTCCCACATTTATGCTAGCCAATCTCTTACTTTTTTAAGTGCTTACAGTACTTGATCTTTCTGTAATATTGGATACAATCAACCATCTCCTTTTTGAAACATTCTCTTCCATTAGCTTCAGTGATGTTTTATTCCTGCCTCTCTGGGTGTTTTGAGTTAGATTATTTTAAGGTTGCAGGACACAAAAACCAAACAAAAAGGGAGAGATTCATGTAAGGACAAGTGCGGACATATGTTTGGGTGGGAATCCTGACCGCCCAGAAGAACCCAGTGAAGAGGGCTCCTCCGTCCTGAAAACTGGCACGCTGTCGATAGTGTAAGCACTGGAGTGCCATGCGCGGCGCGGTGCGGCTCTCACTCTGGTCCCCGATCCCATCCTGCCGAGACGGTTTTCCCGTGACGCCGTGACCACTCCGCTCTCTCCACTGCTTCCGTTGCCTCAGCTAGTGATGTTTTCACCTCTCCTCTCCTTTTCTACATTTAGCTTCTACTTCCGCACGCTCCGGGCTGTGCCTGGTCTGTGTGTCTAAAACTTCCTGGCTTATCTCTACGTCTTTCCATTTTTGCTCCCAGCACTAATGTGCGGTGTTTCTCCCCCAGAAGGAGAACCCGATGAGATGGATCAGCCACTCACTCAGCCGTGTGAGGTGCCTCTGTCAGCAGTGCTTTTGTACCATGTCACCTTGTAGGCCAATGGCAAGCCTCTAGACTGGTTTCCTTTAGATCGGGCCCCCACTTCTGGTCCAGTCCGCTGGGGTCAGGGAGGGAGTATCTCCTGCAGTCTCTGATGCAAGTGTTACGTGGTCTCATTTTCTCACCCTTACACCGTCTCCAGGGCATTAGCCTGGCGACCTCAGGCATTTGAGAGTGTGTCACGTATCTGCTCGTGTTTCAGTTTCTTCATCTGTGAAACAGATGTCTGTTATGGGGTAGATTATGACCACCTCTCCCACACCCAAAGATGTTGAGGTCTTAACTCCAAGAATGTGTGAATGTGCGCCTGCGTTTGGAAATAGGGTCTTTGCTGATGATCAAGTTAAGGGTGGGCCCTGTCCAGTAGGACTGGTGTCCTTCCAAAAGGAGGGAACTTGGACGCACAGACACGCACACAGGGAGAATGACACATGAAGATGAAGGCAGACATTGGGGTGGTGCAGCTGTAAGCCAAGGGACGCACAAGACTGACGGCAAGACCCCAGGAGCCAGGAGAGAGGTGTGCAGCCCATTCTCCCTCACAGTCCTCACAGGGACCAGCGCCACCTGCCCAGTTCTCAGACTCCTGCCTCCAGAACTGTGAGGTAGCAAATTTCTGTTGTGCAAGTCCTCCAGCTGGTGTAACTTTGTTAACATAGTCCTAGGAAACTATATATTGTCTTATAAGATTGCTGTAACAATGAAGTAATGTGAAGCATTTGAAAATGTCCTGACATGTAGGTAGTACTCAAGGCGTGTTAGCTAATATCATTTGTTATAAATATCACTAACTAGTTCCACTTATTCTTCTGGCTTTAATGATCATCTATATGATAATGATGCCAATTCGAATCTCTTTAGATGAGAACCTTATCCCAAGCTGCACCCCAGGGTATGAAGTACTGTGCTGTGGAGGGAGTGAGCAAAGGTCTTGGGTTCAGACACACACTCTGTATTGGCTTGGGCTGGTTCATTAACCTCTTTGAACTCCCTGTGCTTCAGGACTATAGCAGGGATGACCTGACTGTACTCCTCACAGAGTCCTTGCAATGATCCATTGAATCTCTCTCTCTCTCTCTCGTAGCTAGAGCATGTGTGTGACAGGTGCTCAGTGAATGTTATTTATTCTACAGGCATCTCAGACTGCATCACAGGTAATATTGAATTTATAATGTCTGTCCCCACCACCATCTCCTACCTCCCTACCTGTGCCTCAAGGACCTTCTTCTGTCTCGGGCTCCCTGCCTTAGGGCATGGCCTGGAGTCTGCTCGGAAGTCCACATCGGCATGCTGGGAGGCAACTGTGGCTTCTCCCCCTCCCTCCTCTGACGCCTGATAGATCAAATGGCCTGTCTGTTCCACCTCCTGCCTTCTCCTCCAGCCGTCCCTGTCTCTCCTTCCGCATGGACACCGACTGCCGCGGTTTACGCCCATCGTCTCTTACTCACTCAGCTTCTACTTCGGTGTTCCTGGCTCTAGGGACTGTCCTACCTTTCTCCTTTGTAGGTAGAGTGATCATAAAAAAATCGAAAGCCCCCAGACAAACGTGGTCCTGTGAGGCGCTGCCGTGTGCCCTTCCGTTGTTCTCACAGCTCTCTGGATAAAGGCCAGCCTTGCTGGCAGGGCGCCCCGGGCGCTCCCCGTCTCCTTGGTGCTGGGAACACCATGCTTCCTATACAGTGACTTGTGCAGTTTCTCCAGTGTTTCTCACCAGGGCTTTGCAACTGCTCACCATTTGGACTGTCCATCTTTTCTCCTTTTGCTTGACTGATTCCTGCTTGTTCCCAGGGACTCAGTTTGGATGTCACCCCACCAAATGGTTTTCCCTGATATCTGAAGGCTGAGTGAGGTACCCACCTATGGTATCTTGTGCATTACTCTACCAGCACTTATTTTCAACAATTCGTTATGGTAATGCCTCTCACGGACAAAGAAACACCGAGACTTAGAGATGTGAAGGGTATAGTCGCCTAAGCTGGAATCGAAATCTGCACTAATCTTACTTCAAAGTCTACATCATTCCTTCTTAGCCATGCTGCCTCCTGCAGGCTTGTTCCAGGTCTGCCCAGTGCTTGGCCCATAGTAGATGCTCAAAGAGTATTTGTTGAATGTCTGATCGAATCACCAAGTGGGATCAAGATTGAGTATCTGGATGGGTTTGCCCTTCCTCTCTTTATGTATCAAAAAATCCAAAAATTCCAGAACTCCCTATAGAGACTCCAGTATGATGGATGCAGATTTGAACAGGTTCTCCATGCACAGTGATTTGCATGAGTAATTGTGAAGTGGTCAGTTTACTGACATTGATAAAAGCCTCAAGAAGTATTATAATTCTTACCAAAATGTTTTCATGTATGTACATTGTTCTTTTATCTATACAAGGTGTGGTTATTTCTAGGAAATTAAGGGAGGCAGGGATGGGGAGAGAGAGTGAAGCGAGAGAGGAGTGGGGAGAGAGAGAGAGAAAGAGATGACAGAACTGAGAATAAGCCTCAGGTTTCCTGAGTCTCGGTCTCACGAGTTTTTCTTTTCACAAAGCTGCCCCTTCCATAGTTTTTTTTTTTAGGAAAACATTGTAGTTAATTCTTGACCTAGTTTAAAGTGGGGAAGAAGCTGGCATAAAAATGATATTATTCAAAGTGCTAATGGCCAATAAAGGAAAGCAGAGAGGTTGTAAATCATACCCACTGTTGATCTGGAAAAGTCAGGGGGCAAAGCTTACACTCATGCTCTCTGGCTCAACTCATAAAGCTCGATTTGAAAAACTTGCTCGGCTGGATGCACTGCTAAGTGGAAACTGGGTTTTATTGTTACTATCATGCTGAAAGTCATTTACATGCTGAGAACATACCTTTTTTCTTTTCCTATATGGACCGGGCTGAATGTCTTCACAGCACATTTAAGAGACCGCAGGCATGACAAGGACTTCTCTGGGTTCTGGACAGATATTGTGGTTTACTGCCCCCACCCCCAAGTCCCCTCTTTAGGACTGAAACACTCATTCTTCAGCTGCTCCGAGCAGTTGGCTCCTAACAACCCGTAGCTGAGTCTCTTGCATGGACTTGACCTTGGCTGAAGGGAGCTACTCACCCTGGGTCACAGACCCTTCCCAAGGGCAGCTTGCAGCTTGGTCAGTGTGGGGGTATGAAGACCTGGTCTTCTCTCCCTCTCAGTGTTTTTCCAGGAAACCTGACCTAAGACAGACTCATTCATTCATTCTTACAACTAGTTATGGAGATACCAAACCACTTTGGTATTGTCCATCATGTGGTTTTATCAATCAATCAAACAACAGGTATTTATCGATTACTTAGTCATTATAGGACCCAGAAAAACAAAAGCTATAAGACAAAACCCAAAATATATGTGACTAATAAGTTACTTAGTTTTCTGCTTCTTTTCAGAATTCTCTATAGCAATTTCAGTATAATGTTGAATACAAAAATTTCTTCTTAACTTTATCTATTTTTCCATTTCCTTTCAGTTTCAACAAGGTAGAGTATTGAGGAGACATTACTCCCAGTGAGCATGAAGGGATTTATTGTAGGGTATTAAGTGGCTTACAAAAAGAATCACGTGAGGGCGGAAGAAACACACTTTCCAGAGCGGTTCTCAAAGGCACGGAGCAGAACTAACCCACCAAGAAAGCTGCTGTTACTTCTGCAGTCAGGAAGCCAGTGGGTCCTGAATCGCACTGATACTGCCAAGACCTGGAAGCCGCCACCTTCTGGGGCCCCTGCTGCTAACTCGAGAACCTCACAGCAGTTGATGCTGTCTGGGCCAGGACATGGATGCTGTGTGCTTTGCCTCTTGAGACCTCGGACCGCATACCAGGTCCTCTGCTAATGGTGCCACAGAAAGCCGAAGCGCCCACCACACGCCTGCTAATGGAAATAGAGGTGTCAGGAGAGGTGTGACCACTGCCGTCTTCCAGCTCTCACACTGGGGCATCTGACTGGCCAAACCCAAATTACACTGGCGTCATTTACCAAGAGATCCAGCCAACGCAGTATTTGGCTTCCCCATGGTGGAGGTACAGAGGGGCACATGAAAACAATGTTTTTCAAACTTTCAGACACATCCTACTGTAAAATTTATTTGACTTACGTATAGACGGTCACATTCATATCTACTTGAAATAAAAGATTCGGAAGACAACGTGATGCCTCCTGATGGCTGCTATTCTAGTCTGTGCTGTGCCAATCTGTTTTACTCTAGGCCCCTCCGCTCTGTTAGGAAACATTGGCGTTGACCTACTAAGTTGATTTTTGACTAATGGATGGCAACGGGCAGTTTGAAAAAGATACTGCACTATGAAAAGGGAAAAATGGATGTTGAGTGCCATTCCACAATATCCACCATACTACGCTCTTCCTTCCCCCGGCCCCCGAATTAACAAAAAGGATTTAAGTCTGCTCCCATAAGGGACTCAGTAATATGGTATAGTGCAGAGAGGACTTGAATTAGGAGTGCCTGTTCTAGTCCTTGCCACAACAATGGTTTTTCCTTTTGTAAGTGACGGTGTGCTAATGACCCTGTTGGCACTCACCTGGGGAAAATGGGACAAAGGGGGATTGGTACCTTGTAATTTTCGTACAGGGTGGCTTGAACTCAAAAGCAGCCTTGATGGCAAGTGCCTTTGTGGGTCCACTGCTGTACTCCTGGAAAATGTTCATTGGCTTTAATTAAGTTCCTGGTTATGCACGTAGGTGTGAAATCTAATTCATTCCGAGAGCATGACGGTATGTATTGAATGTGAGCTGTGTGATTAGTTCACCTGCCCCATGTCTGGAAAGCGCTTGTCAATTTCATCGTGCAAGTTTGTAAAGAACTTAATCCCTTAATGTAGAGCTTTTAAGTAAAAGCTTATTTTTTTTTTTTGTATTTGCCAATCATTAAGGCCTTTCAATAAGGACTTTTTTCTAATGTGGTGGAGGTTTGAAGGTAATTTGTTTTAAAAAAGAAAAGCCTGTTGGGGAGGCAGAATGAATAAGCATTTAACAGTTGCTTATTCTGTGCCAAATGGTGTTCCAAGCATTTTCATCTACAATAACTCACACATTCCCCAAGGAGGATTGTGATTCTCGTTTTTGCAGAGGAGCGGAAAGAAAGGTTACAGAGATTGAAAGGGGCTCCCCCGAGGTGGGTAGACTGATGAGAGCGAGAGTGGGGAATGCGCACTTGGTTCTGGCAGATTCCTGGCGTTTGCTTTTTCCACCGTGACACAAGACCTCCATTGCTTGCCCTAGATGTTCAAGGTGAGCATAAGTGAAAAAATACCCGACTGCTACTAGGAAGACTGGAATTTTCGTGTTTCAGAAAATGAGACATTCTAATGGGTACTTAAGTTGCCCATTTTGGCTAAGTCTCCTAAGCCCCCCCTAAGCCACTCTCCCCATAGGACCTCCTTATCTCTAAGCGATAGGGAACTGGGAAGCTTATTTGTGGGCATTAATTTAGTTTCATATCTTTCATGACTTCTTTTTGCCTGTGATAGTGTTTAAAGGATCTAGAAGAATTTGTAAGTAAGAGACGAAAAGTATTCCCCCGGGCATCTCCTGTTTGGAAACCCCACAGCCTGTCCCGGGCTGGGGGCTGAGTTGTGCGCGGCCATAGCGATGTGGTGACAGCGGAGCCTCTCAAACACGTGGAAAAGTAATCTTCAATGTCTTTATGTCTTTTTAAACGTTCGACTTTGAATTCAATATTTGTTTTTGAACATTTTCCTCTTTTAGCAAAGCTACGTAAAATGAAGTAGCGCGTTCGGCCGAAAGGAGCGCGCTTCTGTGTGAGTCTCCGCCCAGGCGCCGGGGCGCGCTGCCGCCCTCGGTCTGGAGGTTGAGCTGACACGGAGTCCGGCGGGGTATATAATAGACGGCTTTGGAGGACATGGTTCATGTACTTTAGAGAATCACAGTGCTTTTTTTCCTTTTCCCAGGCCAAGTCAAATAGCTGATTTTGAAATTTCCTTTGATTGTTTCTCAGTAACTAGGCTAACACAGTGGACACCATTCTGCTGTTGGTCCTCAGAAGGTCCTCCCTGACGATCATGAAATCCCTTCATAGAGAGGTGATCAGTTTCCTAAGAAGGTCTGAAAAGCAAGTAATCTTCATAACAGTAGTTACCATGCAGTACAGTACTGTGCGGCTGCTGAGCCCTTTGGAAGCTTTATCTGATTTCGTCTCTCCCCAAGTTCTCCCAGGCAGGCACTGCGACTGGCCCCATTTTAGAGCTGAAGGAACAGGCTAAGGGAGTCGGGTGCTGGTGTTTGATCGCACTGCTGGTGGTCTAACCAGCGCTGGTCCTCCTGTGCTCTCGGGCCTCCTCCACGGAGGCCCTGAAGGTGGACGCCTCGCCAGCGTGTGCCCTGTGGTAGGAACAGTCCCTGGGCACAGGTATTAGCCAGTTGCTTAGACAGCTAGGTGAACTGGACAAGGAGAATAGCCGTCTGCTCAGGCAGAGATCTCTGTTGACAGGAGACTGCTCTGACTCACTGGTTTGGGAATTAGCATGACCTATTTCAGCTTCATGTTAAAGGTTAATTTTTAAAGACATGCTGCTGGCACTGAAGTGGGGACCTCTTATACCCTTTGTTTAGAAGTCTGATCACTTGAATGAAGAGCATGGACTTGGGAGCTGTACTCACTGGACTCTCATCTGGACCCACCTCTACTGTTTGCCTCCACCTCTGGGCATCGGTTCTCTTGTCTATGACATGAGAATTCATGATGGCACCAGTCATCTAGAGTCGGTAGGACAGTTAAGTGAAATAAGAAATACGAGATGTTTATGCCAATGCGTGGTACATCAAAATTATCAATATATTGTACTTATATTAACATCAGGCCCTTAATATGCCCACTCATCATGTTTTCATATTTAATGCCTTTGTTCAGGGACCAGACCACTGCAGTCAAATACTGGTGTGGATACCCTTGGACAATTCTCCCCTGCTCCACAATGACCCTGGGCTTGGCCATGCCACTTGCTTTGGACAATGGGACATGAGTAGACATGATGTAAGCAGAGGTTTGATGAGTATGTGTGCACTGGGGCTTTCCCACTCAGAATCCAGGTGCCATGCAAGAAAGAGCAGACCTGGCTAGTATTCTTGGACAGAGATCTTAAGACCACATGGAGAGAGAGTCCCTGCCATCCCAGGGCTCTGGTTGAACCCAACCCCGAGCCAATATTTCAGCCAAAACCAACCACATGGGCAACTCCAGCCATAAACAGGAGGACTGCCCACAAAACTCAGAGAATCCTGAGGAACAGTGAATTAGCGTTGTTTTAAGCCACTGATTTGAGCGATAATTTGCTATGTGGCCATAGGTGATTGAAACACCTTCTGCACTATCTGCACAATTTGGTAAAACATAACCTTTTACCAAAGCTGTGATAATAAACACACAGCATAATACCATGCTTCTACTGCCGAATGGACAGCTGTGGGGAAGGAAAGGAGTTTTTGGTAGCACATCTGCATCACGGGCCCCTGTCCTGTTGCCAGGAGGCCCATCGGAAGGCTCCTGGGGAGTCGCCAGGACTCTGGCCTGATGGGAAAGCTATCAACGTGGCTGTCAGCCTGTAGAAATACGAAAATACCCCACAGGCACGCCTACCGCCTTGCCACAATAATTGCCACTCACATTCCCATTTGCCAATAAAGCCAGTGTTTATAACAGAAAAATAAGACAACTTATATTTTCAGAAACAAATGTTTTATTTGGAAAATGTTAGTTCCAGCTGCACCCTAATGGCATTTTTCCAAAACATGTGATTAAGTAAGAAGAGTAGAGTAAGGACTCGAGTTATTAAAAGAGAGCTTTAGAAGTTGACTAATGGCATTTTGAGGGATATGAGCCTGTTTGCACTGTGGCTGCTGACTAGGTGTGACTTGTCTTCGCTGCCTGGGCTGACTTCAATGCATGCAGCATGCACTACTGTGTCTGAATGGCTCTGCTTCCCTCTCCCGAACCGCTTTCCACTCGATGCATTAGATTATATGAACTGAGTGATTTGGCCGTGGGAAAGGATTATAAATTCTCAGGGGAAAAATACATTTAATTCATGACTAGGATAGAATAAATAAAAAAAAGTAAATTTTGAATAAACAGTTCTTTTAAAAAATAGATTTATCTTTTAGAGCAGCAAGACTGTGTGAAAGGTACAGGGATTTCCCACATACCCTGCCTGGCCTCCCAGGCATAGCCTCCCCCACTATCAAAAAGCCTGCACCAGAATGCTACATTTCTTACAGCTGATGAACCTGCATGTACACACCACAGTCACCAAGGTCCGTACTTTACACTGGGGTCACTCTTGGTGTTGCACTCTCTGTGAGTTTTGCCAAATGTATGATGACACATACCCATCGTTATAGTGTCTTACAGAGTAGTTTCACTGCCCTAAAAGTCCTCTGTGCTTTGCTTATGCCTCTCTCCTCTCAGCCCTTGAAAACCGCTGACCTTTTCTTACTGTCTCCACAGTTTTGCCTTTACCAGAATGTCATACTGTTGGACTCATACAGTACATAGTTTTTCCTGATTGGCTTCTTTCACTTAGTCATGTTTATTTAAGATTCTACCATGTCTTTTGATGGCTTCATAGCCCATTTCTTTTTGGCTCTGAATAATCTTCCATTGCCTGGATGGACCTCAGTTTATCCATCACCTGCTTGTAGGACATGTCGGTTGGGTCCAGGTGTTGGCAGTTATGAGTGATGATGCTGTAAACATCTGTGTGCAGGTTTTTGTGTGGACACGTCCTCAACTCCTTTGGGCAAGTACCAAGGAGCATGATTGCTAGATCATAAAGTAAGCATATGTTTGTTTTTTTTAAGAAACAGCCAAACTATCTTCCAAGGGGTCTGTGCCGTTTTCCAGTCCCACCAGCAGTGTCTGGAGTCCATGCAGTTTCAGACACTTGTCAGCGCTTAGTACGTCTGTGTCCTGCGTTCTGGCCACTTGAATGGGTGTGTAGTGGCCTCTCCTTGTTTTAATTTATAATTCCCCAATGACTTATCATGGGGAGAATCTTTTTGTATGCTTATTTGCCATCTGTATATCTTTTTTGGGGAGGTTTCTGTTCAGATCTTTTGCCCATTTAAAAAAATT
This sequence comes from Micronycteris hirsuta, assembly GCA_004026765.1. Classification (NCBI taxonomy): domain Eukaryota; kingdom Metazoa; phylum Chordata; class Mammalia; order Chiroptera; family Phyllostomidae; genus Micronycteris; species Micronycteris hirsuta. The sequence continues at coordinate 1,034 of PVJI01029968.1, read as the reverse complement.
AAGTGGTTTTCTTATTGTTGACTTCATGTATTCTTTGTATTTTGGACAACAGTCCTGTATTAGATATGTCTTTTGCAAATATTTTCTGCCAGAACAGGTTTTTGTAAGGTAAGCATCTTTGAAAGATTTAAATTAATTTTAGCATTGTGTAAACAGTAAATAAAAAAAAATTAAGAACCAATAGAAATATATTAGCTCTAGTGATCAAATTCTTGGCAAAGCATTGGTAAATTGTTGGTTCTAAAACCAATCTGATACAATCTGATAGTTTTATGTAGAGAGAATATAATAAAAATTATTTGTTAGCTGCAAAAATGTAGTTATGAAAATTTTGGAGAACAGTAATCTAAAGGCTGAAAACAAAGGAGAATCTGTGGGGAAAAGAGGAACTTGTCAGTGTATTTCCATTGTTTTGCTTCCATTTCACTGTGTTGTGGGTGTGGGTCTGTCTCCTCTACTGGCCTGTGAGTTCCTGAATCTTTGCTGCATCTGAGATGGGACTTGGCAGACTTTCAGTAAATGTTTCTTCAATAAATAAACGTGTGAATGAATGTATCCTAACAAATGTATTCTAAAGTTTCCATGCAATCAGATTTGTCAGAAACAGTCTTAAATGCTTTTTGGTGACCAGCTTGGGGCACTGACACATGTGGAGACCCTATTACACAGTGGTTAAGAGCTTGAGCTTTGAAATCCAAGAGTCAGCTCTGAGCTCTGATTCGCGACATTCAAGCTGTGCGATGTTGGGCAAGCTATCTTTCTTATCCTTAGCAGTAAAGTAAAAGGGGACCCAAAGGATTGCCTGTCTCAGAGGGCTGGCTGTGAGAATTCAATAAGAATGCAGGTGGAAAGTGCCTGGCATGTGCTAGGGACTCAACAGCTGTTAGTCATTACTGTGTTAAGTAAACTGACATGATGCACAAGCAATAATAAAATTGAGTCTGCCCAAGCCAAGGGAGGAATGCCAGTCCCTGTGGGTGGAGGCAGCAAACCCAGGAACCCAGAGGTGCAGTTTGAATAAGACTGTGGTGCCA
>PVJI01029967.1:0-14716 GCA_004026765.1 Micronycteris hirsuta | reverse complement strand
ACAATCTAACAATAGCCAGGGGGCAGGGGGGAGGGGACAATGGGGAGAAGGGTCTTCAGGAACCACTATAGAGGACACATGGACAGAACCAAGGGTGGGGAGGGAGGCAGGGAAGAGAGGTGGGATTGGAAGGGGAGGGGAGGGGAGAGTATGCAGACAACTGTAATTGAAAACAATAAAGTAAAATTTAAAAAAAAATCAATGCAATGATAAATGCAAGAACTCTATTTGTTTGAATTTAAAATTTAGATACTTCATTTGATAAAATATTGCAAAAAACATGCACTAATGTCTTATAATAAGGTCATAAAACTAAACCTTGCAGAAGGTACTATTTTTAAGTATATATTACATGTTACATATATATGTAATATATACTTAAATACACACATATACTTATATAAGTATTTAATGCATATGCTTAAATACATATGTATACTTATATATATAAAATCACTAAATAATTAAATGCAGACATCACTAAATTAATTAATCCAGGCATCATTTTATTTGACGGGAAGCCTAAATCTTCTCTCACTGGTAAAATTTAAACATCTGTGTAATTTCTGCTCAGGTTCTGATGGCTTAGGAAAAACAGTGCTTCTATTTTGTAAATTTACCTTGGTTTAAATAACCAAGGTTTCGTCAATACTCTGAAATATGTTTTCCATTTTGAGAATGTTTTTATTAAAATGATTTATACTTGAACTTTTAGACAAAGGCATTAAATTAACATTTTAGGAGATTATTACATTGGGAAGGATGAGATCTGTGTTCCATCTTGATACGTTGATTAACTGATTTCCTTTTTTTAATTAGATATGAGAAGCCAAATTGACCACGTATTTTAAATTAACACCTGCAAAGCTCCACATATGACTTCATCTTTAACCTGATAAATGATATATGAAAATACTACTTCCTATGTCTCTAAATGTCATTAAGATGTGAACACTTGTTTAGACTAATGATATCTACCATTTATTGGGTGCTAATCTCCTGCCAAGTGCTGTAAGTGGCTTATCTTGGCTGTGCCTCATACTGTGCTGTGGTAGGTATTTCCACACTGAAGGTGGGACCGTGATGAAGGAGCAAGCACCTCAGAGCTTGCTCTCCTGAATGTGATGGACGAAGCACAGGGTAAACCATAACATTTTGCAACAAGAGTAGGGCCGACCATCTCCAATTTATAAAACAAGACCACAATTTTGCTCACACAGAATAGAGTTTCTGGTGAGCTATATTCGAAATTTGAGAGAAACCTGGTATCCATCACATTGGAAAGCATAACTACCTTGTATAGCATTTAATAGAAAATATAATAATGCTAATTAGAGGTATCTAGGTTTTAAAAATTATGTTTGGATGACCGTTTTCAGTTGAAGATCACAACCAAGACATGAAGCATTTTCTGCTGTTTGCATGGGGTTTAAAATAACATGGAAACCATTAAAATTGTTTTGAATATGTTTGTTTATAACCTCACACATTACAATTTCTAAACTCGTAAGGTCTCTTTTGTGGATAGCATAAGTGCATAAAATACTGCGTCAGGGTTTCCACTATAAATGTTATTTCTCGGGGATTTATAACTTTTGCCATAAAATGCAACCCCGAGCACTAACTATCTTTTCTCAGTGCAGAGACTGACATTTTTATGTGTAACTTTTCCTACACATGCTGAAAAAAAGCTGGCAGCAGAGCTGTTTTAAGGCCTCATGTAATTGCTGAGAACATACTAGTATTGCAGTTAAGATGTATACCTGAGTTTCACTTACTGAAGTCAAATACTTTCATAAAATGGCAGTTAACTAGTCTGTAATAGGGTCTAATCATATTTTATTTGAAAACACTTATATAAGCCCCACATTTGTCTGGGTGTTACTTTTTTTCAAAGATGTGAGCCCTCACTGCCGGCTTTATCTCCCCTTTGCCCTCCCCTCCCTTCACACATGACATAGTTCATTACACACACAAGTGCTTTGTGGTGTTACTGGTTTACGAGAAAGGAAAATGGAGGCATCTAGTACTTCCTATGAGGAATGAACATCGACTTTCTCTGAAAAAAATATAAATGGATTTTCTTAATTGGACTTTGGGCATCAGAGCAATTAATAATAGATTGTGTCATAGTGAGGGCTTTGTTTGTATTTAAAGCCATAAATTACAAGTATTAAATGTATATTTATTCCAAGTTAAACTCATTTCTAATTGACATGTTACTTAGCCCAAGGCTTTTAAGATCTTTTAGTATAATTAAATTAATAGAAAGCTATAGATCACGGGATGATAAACAAACAGCCTCGACTTTAATATGACAGATATACAGAACAGGTCGTGTAAGTAGATCATTATTATTGGTTTAGGTTCAGCAGAAAAGACCACCAGAATGAAAAGGCAAAAAACAGAGGAGAAGCTGTGGTTGACATGGGTGACATGAGGCATCCATTCTTACCCATGTCTGACTAGCCCGCATCAGGAATCCCAATCTGAGTAGGAAATTCATTACGAAAATTTCTTGGTTGGATCAATGCCTTATTCAGAAGCTCTTAAAACCCCACATCAAACAATTAAAGAATATTATGATCACCCCAGGCCTTGGGCAGTCAACAAAATGTAGTTCAGAATTAGCCACCACTAGCTCTTAGCACTTTTCAAAACCTTCATTTATAAATATTGTCCTTAGTGCTAAATGCATATTATAAATACCATTGACCCAGGATGTTATGCTGGCTTCCAATTTTATAATTTCATTCATTCAAAGGACTCAGCATGCTTCACAACAGTTTGTTTGCCTGGTTTGTTTTGATAATATGCTGAAGAGGCAAGATACTTTCTCTAATATAAGAGAAAAAAAAATGAGATTTAGGCTAGGTCTACAGGCTAAATTGTTTTACTTCAAATCAGAATTGTTCACTGTTGCCCATAATGTGGACATTAGTGGTTTTCTTAGCACCGGGGTAATTTGTCTGTGAATGTCCCAATGCCCACATTTTTGCCATCCTTTTGCCCTGAGATTTGTCATTTATATGTCACTGCAAGACTAATTGTTCCTCAAGGATGAGGTCCTCACTAATTTTTGTATTCCCGATGGTCACACTGCTGTGCATGTAGTGAAAGTGTGATGAACACAGGTGTGATGAAGGAATGCATTTTTCTCTTACTGTTTCTTATTGTTGGGAAGACTCCTTTCCACAGGGCACATAGGGCCAGGGGAGGAGCGGGCTCTTCAAAGGGGAGTGCTATTCAAAGTAAAGCACTACAACTACACAGCCTTTGATCCTTATGTAAGATTCTACTGCTGGGGTTTTTAATCTGCCAGTCCTGTCTCAGGTTTAATCAAATTTACAGCAGGCCCTACAAAAAACCGATCAGTACATGGCTTTCTCAACACTGAACTTGGATACTTAGTGAATGCTTATTTGTATTTTTGAGCTTATGAATACCACCAATTTTCATTCATTCCCCAAGTGGTGCATATAGCGTTTTGCTGTGTAGACAATATTGCATTGTGTTAATTTTGGTTTTGATAGGCTGGATGTTTCACTGGAGGTTCCAGCATAACTTGTAACTGTAATTAGCTTTTTATTCAACTGGTGTCCGTGCGAGGACTTTCTGGCAGTTTCTCAGTATCACCGTAGCCCTATGTCGCCTGTTCATTGTGGGAGTTTCTGTACCGTTAAGACTTCCTAATGTTTTTTTCTGGAATAAAAATTGTATTTTGGAATAATTTTAGGTTTACAGAAAAGCTGCAAAGCTGATGCAGAGTCCTCATATACTGCACAACCAGTTTCCCCCATTGTCACCATTTTACTTTACCACAGTTTATTTGCCACAGCAAGGAACTGATACAGGTGTACTATAACTAAAATCCACATGAACTGAGATGTAACTAATTTTTCCACTAATGGCCTTTTGTTATTCCAGGACTGCATCCAAGAGACCACGTTTTATATGGAGATAATTTCTCTGAAATATCTCTGGAGCAAATCTTGGGTGCCTCTCTCCTTGCCCCTCTTCTTGTTCTTATTATTAACCACAGGAGAGTGGCAAGAGGGGCCCATTTGGATGTTATAGAGAATTACTCCTGTAATCTACATATTTCAACTGAAATCTGATGACGTTATCATGGCAGTGACTTAATGGGGATGCTGCTTCACTCTAACCTCTAACTTTGTACCGACACGCAAGGGAAACCCATGTGGAAGCAGCGGAAACGATCTAATCAACTTCTTTGTAACGTATCATAAGGCTATTTCCGTGACACTAATATCATAACTTTGCTTTATTTTATGATCTATCACAACAGGAAAACACTGAGGATCCAGATGGACTTAACTGGAAATATTTCTCTCCAGGAGGGGCAATTAAACAAGTCAGTACTGGTTTAAAACATTTTGGGATTTCATACTATTGAACAAATAAAGGGTGCATAAGGAACACACAACCTTATTAAGAATTTTGTCCAAGTGATACATTTCCAGAGACCGGGACCATTCTATTTTTATAACATGAATAATTCAGAAAACTTAGATATGTGTTTGCTAAATCTATACCATTTCTTTGAAGATATTCTCCAGTGTGAAGTTGCTAACTCTGGGCACCTGCAATGACAGTCATTACACCCGTGGTGACAATCCCGTCAATGCACGTCTGACTTCTCCGTGGGGAGGAGAGTGGGGTATATAATGTGTTAATGAAATGGGCCATTAAAATTTAACTAAGAATATAGGGCACTGCCTTAGTTTTCAAAGCCTTGCTCAACAATCAGGAGAGTATTCAATTTACCTCCAAGACTTTTGAAAGAAATATAGAAAATTGATGTGAAGGACTGTCAGATCCATCAGTTATGTCAATGTATATGTTTGAATCTATTATTTCCTTGGTCTATTTAATTTTGTGCCTAAGGGCTTTGAAACCATCTATTCCTGAGAATAAGGCCTTTATCTGGGACTTAAATAGGTCATTTAACTTTATTGTTATTCTGCACAATGATTCTAAATCCAATAATCTCTGTAAAACCCTTAAAATACATTTATAAGTCCTATAACTTAATTATGAATTAAAAAGCACAAAGGAAAGGTTTAATCTGCACAATTACACTACTTACTGGATGTTATAATTTCTTTAGTTACACCTCAGTTAAAATTTCAAAATTGCTGAGTATTACATTCTACTTTTAAACTTGGTAAATTTAAATGCACTTTACTGTTGGTGTGAACGTAAGTTGGGGTAACTGCTAGGAAAAACATATGGAGATTTCTCTACAAAAATGTCTGGGTATATATCCAAAAAATGAATACAGGATATCAAAGAGATAGCTGCATTCTCATGATATTGCAGGATTTTTCACAATAATCAAGATACAGATACAAACTAAGTGCCCACGGACAGATGAGAGAATAAAGAAAACATAGTGCATATATACAATGGCATATTATTCAACCATGAGAAAGAAGGGCATCCTGTCATTTGCAACAACGGGGTGAACCTGGAGGACATTATGCTAAGTAAGATAAGCCAGAGGAAAACAAATAGTGTATGATGTCAGTTAGAGGTAGAATTAAAAAATAAATAAACTCAAAGAAACAAAGAGTAGAAAAGTGGTTTCCAGGGCCCGAAGGGTTGGAAAAATGGGGAGAGGTTGATAAAAGGGTAGAAACTTTTAGCTATAATATGAATGAGGTCCAAGAATGTAATGTAAAACATGGTGACTGTAATTTATGACACTATGTTGTGTAATTGAAATATTCCAAGAAAATAAAACTTAAATGTTCTTACCCCCAAAAATGCAAATATGTGAGGTGATGGATATATTCATTTATTAGATGATGGGGATCTTTTCACACTGTATTGTGTATATCAAATTACCACAATGTACCTTTCAAATGTCTTAATTTGTTATGTCAGTTATGTTGCAATAAAGCTAGAATAAAAGATAAACAAATAAATAAATGTGCCTAAACCAATATAATTATAGATATTTGTCTCAGTATTTACCATTTTGGTTATTTTCATTTAAGAAAAGCAAGTGAAATCTCTGTCCCCCTGGACCTGCTGCATGGTATGGAAATACTGTGATGATCAATTTAAAGAGAGATTCAAGGGTGATTAAACTAGACTGTAAGATTGTAATAAAATGCAGAGTCCAGATGCTCTTTAGTTAGTAAAGTCCATTTATGCACTGACATAGACTAGACTTGAGTTCCTAACAAAACAATAGCTGGGATTTTGAGACTAGAATAAGTGGTTTATGTGGGCTGCTTCTCAAATTTCCCTGTTGGTCAAGGATGCCATCTGGAAGGCTGCCTAAACGATGATCCCTAGCCACAGGTATTAGGCCTTTTCAACAAGAATCATAAATAACTTAGTCGATAAAAGAAAAAAAACAGGAAAAATGTGAATGAATTCTGTGTTCAATGGCTTAATTGTCTCATTTATGTAACTTGTGGTTAGCCTCACTCAGGATTCTTGACATTGTTGGATTTGGGCTTAAATCTGCAATCTTCTGATGATCACCATGAAACAGCAAAAGAAAATGAAATCTGAAGCCTCCTGGACATTTTATAAGGCATGCAATTAAGTTCCTTTGCTTCCCACTCAATTTAATTAAACCAAAATGCTAAAATACTTTCAGTAAGGTGTGTCTAGAGGCATTAAAATTGTGTTGTTTTTCCATGTGTTAATCTCTAAACCAAACAATAATTGTTCCAGTCTGTGTCTTTGGTTGCAAATGTTATTTTTAAACCCATTTAAGCATGCTAAATTAATACATAACTAAAACTGGTTTAAATTGGACAAAGCAGTTAGGACAGGTTCCATACTTTATTCTCAAACAACAAAGATGAATTTCTACTCATTCTTTCAATTAGTATAAACAGCTAATGTAATGTAATATTTTAAGGTTTTATTCTGGATTAAATTTAGATGTAGGAAAAAAGTTGCAAAGACAGCACTAAGTCCCTGCATGCCCCTCACTTAGATTTCCCTGACATTAACACATTTCATAACTCTATTGGATTTGTCAAACAAAGAAATAATATTCATACAATACTATTAACTAAACTACAGATTGTATTTGAATTTTACTGATATTTTTACCAATGTTTGTTCTATATTGGGATCCAGTCCAGGATCATACTCTGCCTTATTCCTTGTGTCTCCTTTGATGGGTAATAGCTTCTCCATCTTCTCTTGTTTTTGTGACTTTGAGAGTTTTGATGAGTACCGAAACAGCATTTTGTAACACGAACGTCCCTTTGGGTCAATGTGATGTTCTCCTGTCATTAGATTGGAGTTACAGATTTTGGGCAGGACAACCACAGAACTTACTTTGGTGCTTTTTCACCATCTCACATCAGGTGGTTCATGGTACCACATGGCATCACTGGTGTGTCAACCTAGGGCACTCGGTTCAGGTGTCCCTAGGTTTCTCCACTCTCAGTTGCTGTTCCCTTTCCAGACTGTACTGTTTGGAAGGGATTCAGTGAGTCTCAGCCACACTCAAAGGGCAGGAGGTTAAGTTCCATCATCTGGGGGTGAGGGTGCATTACATATAGTATGTGAAATTCTTCTATAAGAAAGACTTGTAGCATTTTATTTTAAAATAATTTATACTTTTTATATAGGAGAAACTTCAGTGGTTTGCTGTCAGCCACTGTGGCACACACTCCAGCAAGTGTGCTGTAATAGTCCTTCACAGATGCCTGCCATGCCACACTAATAATTAAACAAAAAAGTCGGTCAGGGACACATCTTCCAGAGATAAAGATATCATTTCTTCATTTCTCTGCACTGCATGTTGTCACTGTAAATCAAGATAACTTTGAAACCTTGTTTCTGAGGAAAATGTGTAAGAAACAAGGACATCTCATTCTGGTAGGATGAAAACCTGGCATGGGATCGTGCTCTACATAAACCATTCGAATGAGCTTGTAGTTTGTTTTGCTTCGGGACAATAAGTTTGCAAATAAATCCATAAGCCTTGAGAGTTTTTATCTAGGAAAATGTGGTATCCATGAAGCTCTAAATTAAGCATCTAATGTTGACAAATGACATTAAACTATTAAGCTTTTTTAGTTCAGAGTAGTCAGAATAAACATTACCATATGGTAGAACTCAATAAAATATTGCCTTAAATCTCAACCAGTCTGTTGAAAACACTACATTTTATGAGTTGTTTCTAAAAACTTGATTTTAAATGAAGGTAATAAAAGATAAAAGTATGATAGTGTATTACTTCTTTCTTGCTGCATAACAAATTTTGCAAAATTTACTGGCTTAGAACAACACAGTCATATCAGAGTTTTTGTGGGTCAAGGATCTGGTCATGCCTCATCTGGGTCTTCTGCTTCAGGTCTCTCACAGGCTGTTTTAAGGTATTGAACAAGGTCCAGGACTCATCTGAGACTCAACTAGGGAAGGATCTGTTTACACACTTATTTACATAATTGTTGGCAGGATGCTTTTTCTTGTGAGTTGTTCAACTGAGAACAAAAATCTAAGTTTCTTGCTCGCCATTGGCCAGAAGCCCCATTCAGTTACTCGCCATGTGAGACTCTTTAGCATGCCAACTCCACCAAAGGCAGCGTGAGAGGGAGTCTGCTAAGAAGTCTGAAGTCACGGTATGTGGAGCCCAATCACCAAGTACATCCTCTGATATTGCCATATTCTCTTGGTTAAAAACAGCATAGTAGTTCAGTCCTCACTTAAGAAGAGAGGATTGCACATGTCCATGAATGTCAGGAGGCAAAGTGGCCACTGAGGATTATTTCAGAAGATGCTTATAACAAATACATATTTTTGTAAGAAACGTGTGATTAGTAACTAAATTATACGTTAAAGTTATAAGTAACTCTTGTTCTAAAAAAACTTGGTATTTAGAGTTGAAATTACAAATTTAATAAAGAAGAGTGGTACATTCATTAAGGATTGTTAATGTTGTTGTACATGAATTATTTTAGAGAAAATCTATTATAAATGGGTAAAACAATAATCTTGATTCTTTAGTATTATAAGTAGCCCTTTGAATAAAGAAGGAAACACACTTACAAAGTTTCAATTGTACAATCCAAGAAAATCCAGCCATAGGAGAAAAAAAAAACTATGATTGAAAAAAGAAAAGGTTGAAAAAGAAACTATCTATTTGAAAAAGGAAGAAATAGAGAGAAAAAAATACTCTTGAATATTTATAAAGTGTGACAAAGGACTAAACATTCTGGTGGAGAAAATAAACTACTCATACAATTAAACTATATCCCAACCCTGCATAGGTACCCTGAGACTTCTCTTCTGTACCTTCTCATAGGTACCCTGAGACTTCCTCTCTGCTGTATCCTGAAGTTGTATAAGATACTTCAGTTTTTATTTTACCCAAAACTCTGTTTAATAAATCATTAGAGTTTGCATTTAACATACAAATTTGAATAGCTGCATCCTAGTATTTACTTCTCTGCCTTTTAGCCTCCCTGCCATTGAAGATCTGCCAAAGTTTTAAGAGAGAGAAGACATACTTGAGAAGGATCTTGAGAAATTTCAAGCACAGTTATTCATCGAATATTCTATTTTTTTAACTTAATTTATTTGTACTTTATTCCTTTCTTTTTTATTGTTGTTCAAATACAGTTGTCTTCATTTGGACGTCCTAAAACCTATTCTTGGTTTAAGTCAATTTAGCAGGGCTGGTTCACTAGGTTACATCATGTTGACCTCTTGAGGAACAATATTCTTTATTGAACTTTGGATGGAGCTCCTGGCCTTTATCATGAGATCATACTAGAAAGAGCTCTTGACATGCATTATTTTGTTGACTTTAAGGATGTTGCTAAGATGGTTGAATATGGCATTATCCTGGGCTCCCATCCTAATGAGCTTTGATCAATCTTTTCTGGTCTTAGAATCAGGACTAGTCTAGTTTCTCTCTAACACGTTGACTATATTGTTGGTATTTTCTTTTGTACAAAAACCATGAAGAGATTGACCAGAGTTTTCTTTTTATTATTCTGTTGATTACTAGAAACCTCAGAACAAATTTGTGACCAACCTTTGTAAGTTTATGGATATTTATGCCATGTAGTTTTACATGTGTGTTCTTAACTGACAAACTTGTTCTTTTCTAGTTTCGTTTTCCTCTGTTTTATATAAATTTAAAGTGTTCCTACTTTATAGCATGGTGCACTTATAAAGTAAGTTAATAGATGTTTGTAGTACGTTGAGAAAACAAAATTGCTTATTTTAATTTTTAAGCTAGTGGATCTTCAACTGGAGATTATAAGATGGTATATTGGGTTTATAAAGAAAATATTAATTTACATTTACATTATATATAATAAATTATATCCCTATTATTTCTAAGATGAAGAATGTACACAAGCTTTAAAATTGGGACCTTACTAGGCCTTAGAGAACAAAATGACTCTTATTGTACATAAATTATTCAGAGGGGAAAATAGGTGTTCTAAAAACCAAGCAGAAAATGATAACAATACTGAATACCTATAGTGTTTTAAAACTGGTTGCACATCTTTTGTCATTCTTCTGATAAAGAAAAGGAATCTATTTTCCCATGTTTAGTATCAGGGCTTATTTGGTGATCTGTTTAAATCAAGTGGTGGGATTGACCTTGTGTGCTCATAAGTTTTCTGAGAATGGTTCTAAGTCGCCAGTTTCCACTCTTATATTTGGAACATTCCTTCTTGATCCCAGCTGTCATGCTGTAAGGAAGCCCAAGTAGCATATGGAGAGGTGTGCATGGAGAAGAACTGAGGCTCTCAGCTTATAGCTCCAGCTGAGCTTCCAGCTGACAGCTCGCACACACTGCCAGCCATGGGAATTGGGCACATTTGGATCTTCTAGCCATCCTAATGCTCCAGCAAACATCATGTGAATCAGGAAAGCCTCTCAAAACCCCCAAAGAACCATGAGATATAAATCACTGTTATAAATCAGTAACTTTTGGTGTGTTTTCTAATGTAACAATAGACAACAAAAGCAATTGGCTTTGCATTTTTTATGTTACTCAATTTAATAGAATTTATAATAACAACAAATATTAAGCCTTCTTATAAAGAAGTGTTTCTTTCTTTCTTTTTTTACAGTTGTACTTTGGAGGAGACTGCAATCTCATTCTTCACTTTTAGATGAAGCACTCCAGTCTGTGGAAGGACACAACAATTAAATGGGTGAACTAAAATGTGAATAAGGTTTTGTTTCTTCTTGTTTGTTACCATGTGGATAAACATTTCCCTTTCTTCACCAACAAATATTACACACATAGTGAGAACATGTCCTGAAATGACTCAAATACATGAGGAAAAAATTGCATATTTGGGTACAATGATATTTTATAGCCTTATAAAATATACTTAATTACAGCACAAAATACTTTGAAATTAATTTTTCTGATATTTAAAATAGATACTTTTCATTTATTTTAAATGAAATAAACTTCTCAATTTTCTTTGTTTTAAATGTTTTATATATTATAATGTATATGGTTTGTTTTAAATTATGTGAACTTAAACTGTACAACTTTATTCTAAATGATTAATTGCAGTGTGTGTGTCTTTGCTCAGACCACCCTAGCACTTCCTTATACTTTGACATTTTAACATCATTTACCATCGAATGACCTTAACAACCAAACTAGATGACTATTAAAATGTAATATATGCCTATTTGTGTTGCTCTGATATTAGGGGCTCTAGAATATCAGAAGATTGAGCTTTTGTTGCCTCTTGGGGAGTTCTTACTGCCCTGGCCACAAGTTGTCCGGCAACTGGAATCATTATTTTCTTGCCCCTATAACACATTGCATGTACCACGGATGTCAGGATGTGAATTTCAGTTCAAGAATTAAAAATCAAGCACTGCCAAATAAAAAGCCATCACCCTATAGAATTTTAATTAACTTTGTATATTATCGTCTTTACAATTAAGATATCTAAGCTCTGAGAAACCAACAAACTATGTGACTAACCTTCTAAAATATAGGTAACACTCTTGAAACAGAGTAGAATTTTGCTATATTCCTTCCAGAAGAAGAAGCATCCAAGACTCATTGAATAGTAGAAAGCAGTAAGTGGCAGAAAGGACCAGAGAAGCAGCATGATTCATTTGTGGCACATCACTATGGGTAGATCCAAGACACGAGGAAATGACTAAATAGTTCACACTGAAAGTTATAGTTTTGCTTGTACTCTCTAGGATGACTGACTATTAAAAAGTAAATGGTGAGGCAATTATGATTCTGAGGTAAAGTATGACAATTGGTGAGCACTGGATAAGAATTTAGAACTGGACCTAGTTCTGTGCATAATCATCTGCCTGCAAAGCATAATTTAGTAATGGTATTCAATAGCTACTGCTGCTATAGCCAAATAACATAACCAAGAGTAACAAAACATCATCTTTAGGTGAATATTTTGTTGATCTAAATGTTATAAATTTCAAATCCAAGAGATAAATATACAGAAATACAAGACATGAATGTTCTATGAAAAAAGATACACCCACTTAAGAAATACAAAACATTCAACTGCAGTTAGGAAAATTTTGGGAAATTGTTTTACCTTGTGAGGTGAGTGTAAGAAACGTGACCTTTAGAGGATGGCATAGAAAAAACAAATAGACAAACAAAACAGGTAAAGGGAAAGTGAAAATTTTTATAAAATAGGTTGCAAGAAAATTAAAAGTTCAATAATGCAATAAAATTCACATTAGTGAAGGAAAGAATGTCATAGAAAATTGAACCCATGATAAAAGAATAAAATTTAATGAATTTTTGATGAAGATAAAGGCATATGAATAATAATTTAACAGAAGAGAGTAGATGCTAAGGATAGGATAGAGAATGGATAACATGTTTCTAAACATACTAAAACAAATGAAAAATTAAAAAAGAAAATACTAAAATATTATAGAAGACAAATTTCATGAACTGAAGAAGGACAAATACATGCAGAACAGGCTTAACACATGAGAAAAATATTTAACAATACTTACAAGTAAACTTCTGTGTGCTTATAATTTCAAAAACTAGAGAGGGTTAGAAACATCCATTTTAACAACAGTGTTTAAATGATATTACATAATTGATTTATCCACAGACTTTTTCACAGTAAAAAAATGCAAAGATGACATGAATAAAGACTATGTAGAGTTTGAAGGTAAACATAAAAAATTAGGTCTAAGAAATTTATATTCCTTCAAGGGTGAAGGCCAGAGAAATACCTTTTAAGATGGGAAAAATATCAGAATTTATCTCACCTATATAATCTTTTTTTTTTTAGATTTTATTTATTTGTTTTTAGAGAGAGGAGAAGGTCGGGAGAAAGAGTGGGAGAAATAGCAATGTATGGTTGCCTCTCACATGGCCCCCATTGGGGACCTGGCCCGCAACCCAGGCATGTGCCCCAACTGGGAATCGAACCAGGACCCCTTGGTTCCCAGCCCACGCTCAATCCACTGAGCTACACCAGCCAGGTTCACCTATATAATCTTTTTGGAAAAAAAAATGTTTCTCATTCTTCTATCTCAAGAACCCCAAGGAAACAATTCTATAGGATCTAGACTTCTAAGTTATGACATTTTTATTGTACTTTTCTCTAACAATCACATTTAAACCCATGGTCCGAAATTTATAACACTTTAAGATCAAATACACTTCTTTGCTCCTTCTGTCTGAGTCAATTCCCACGCTCTAGATCAGCATACACTTCCATCTTGAGACGTGCTGGACAAAATACAACTCAGCCAATTTGATGATGTATCATAATAAATAAGGTAAAAGAGATAGTATGGCATAATCTAGGTTGAAAATGTGGGCATTTCAACCTAGAAATGACAAGTCCAGAGCTAGACTGCCTGGAAAAGAACCCAGTACATTAGGGCAATACAAATTAAAACCACAACAATATGCCACTACACACTCATTCAAATGGATAAGAGTAAAAAAAAACTTGACCATACCAAGTGATGGCAAGTGTGGGATGGAACTGGGACTCAAACTCACTGCTGGTAAGAATGCAAATCGGTAGTACTAACTCAGAAAACAACTGGGAATTTTCTTAACAAAATGAATAATACCTGCCATGTGATCCAGCCTTCCCACTAGTAGTTATTTACCTAAGAGAAAATAAAATATATTCATGTACAAGACCTAATTGTCTGTGAGTGTTGCTGGCAGCATTATTTGTGATAGACAAAAAATGGAAACAAGTCAAATGGCCATCAAGGTAGACATGTAAAAATAGAGCCTTGTAGCAAATTACCAAACATTTATCTTTACTGATTTTGGTCAATTAATCAGTATTCTTTGAAAACTGTTTTTTGATTAGGAGAAAATTCACTTAATTCCAATCCAATTATGTTTTTTACTCTTGCAATATTCCAACATTTCCAAATGATGTCATGAACATCTGTATCATGTGTTTTGTAGAAATTGTCATGTCTAGAGCAACTGCTGATTTGTGCTCTAGTGACCTCACAGACACAGAGCTCAGAATCCTTGTATGAGACTCACTTCCAGGGAATCCATGCCAGTCTTCACTGATGTCTTCCAGTGTTCTAGTTTCCAACAAAATGAAATATGTAAGCATTTGTTCAAATCAATGACAAGACTATTAGTCAATGAATATTGAGATTTACATTATTTTGATGTTAGATATAGAAAATAGATAGACTTGAAAATAGATATACTTGGCCATCTTAATTTCAT